>JAWRYS010000063.1:0-27375 GCA_034769895.1 Magicicada septendecula | reverse complement strand
ATCACTACAGTGGGTGGCAGTTCTACAGGACATTTTATAAATTGTTACTTGTACGGTTCTGTTGGTGTAAGACAAGAGAGGTGACAGTGTGGGAGGCTGGGAATGAGGGTTACACATTGCATACCGCAGCGCGTAATCCCGGCGGAACACGTGCAGTGTGCTGTGACATTATAAGCACGCATATCACTACAGTGGGTGGCAGTTCTACAGGACATTTTTTATAAATTGTTACTTGTACGGTTCTGTTGGTGTAAGACAAGAGAGGTGACGGTGTGGGAGGCTGGGAATGAGGGTTACACATTGCATACCGCAGTGCGTAATCCCGGCGGAACACGTGCAGTGTGCTGTGACATTATAAGCACGCATATCACTACAGTGGGTGGCAGTTCTACAGCACATTTTATAAATTGTTACTTGTACGGTACTGTTGGTGTAAGACAAGAGAGGTGACAGTGTGGGAGGCTGGGAATGAGGGTTACACATTGCATACCGCAGTGCGTAATCCCGGCGGAACACGTGCAGTGTGCTGTGACATTATCAGCACGCATATCACTACAGTGGGTGGCAGTTCTACAGCACATTTTATAAATTGTTACTTGTACGGTACTGTTGGTGTAAGACAAGAGAGGTGACAGTGTGGGAGGCTGGGAATGAGGGTTACACATTGCATACCGCAGTGCGTAATCCCGGCGGAACACGTGCAGTGTGCTGTGACATTATAAGCACGCATATCACTACAGTGGGTGGCAGTTCTACAGCACATTTTATAAATTGTTACTTGTACGGTACTGTTGGTGTAAGACAAGAGAGGTGACAGTGTGGGAGGCTGGGAATGAGGGTTACACATTGCATACCGCAGTGGGTAATCCCGGCGGAACACGTGCAGTGTGCTGTGACATTATAAGCACGCATATCACTACAGTGGGTGGCAGTTCTACAGCACATTTTATAAATTGTTACTTGTACGGTACTGTTGGTGTAAGACAAGAGAGGTGACAGTGTGGGAGGCTGGGAATGAGGGTTACACATTGCATACCGCAGTGCGTAATCCCGGCGGAACACGTGCAGTGTGCTGTGACATTATAAGCACGCATATCACTACAGTGGGTGGCAGTTCTACAGGACATTTTATAAATTGTTACTTGTACGGTACTGTTGGTGTAAGACAAGAGAGGTGACGGTGTGGGAGGCTGGGAATGAGGGTTACACATTGCATACCGCAGTGCGTAATCCCGGCGGAACACGTGCAGTGTGCTGTGACATTATAAGCACGCATATCACTACAGTGGGTGGCAGTTCTACAGCACATTTTATAAATTGTTACTTGTACGGTACTGTTGGTGTAAGACAAGAGAGGTGACAGTGTGGGAGGCTGGGAATGAGGGTTACACATTGCATACCGCAGTGCGTAATCCCGGCGGAACACGTGCAGTGTGCTGTGACATTATAAGCACGCATATCACTACAGTGGGTGGCAGTTCTACAGCACATTTTATAAATTGTTACTTGTACGGTACTGTTGGTGTAAGACAAGAGAGGTGACAGTGTGGGAGGCTGGGAATGAGGGTTACACATTGCATACCGCAGTGCGTAATCCCGGCGGAACACGTGCAGTGTGCTGTGACATTATAAGCACGCATATCACTACAGTGGGTGGCAGTTCTACAGGACATTTTATAAATTGTTACTTGTACGGTTCTGTTGGTGTAAGACAAGAGAGGTGACGGTGTGGGAGGCTGGGAATGAGGGTTACACATTGCATACCGCAGTGCGTAATCCCGGCGGAACACGTGCAGTGTGCTGTGACATTATAAGCACGCATATCACTACAGTGGGTGGCAGTTCTACAGGACATTTTATAAATTGTTACTTGTACGGTACTGTTGGTGTAAGACAAGAGAGGTGACAGTGTGGGAGGCTGGGAATGAGGGTTACACATTGCATACCGCAGCGCGTAATCCCGGCGGAACACGTGCAGTGTGCTGTGACATTATAAGCACGCATATCACTACAGTGGGTGGCAGTTCTACAGGACATTTTATAAATTGTTACTTGTACGGTACTGTTGGTGTAAGACAAGAGAGGTGACAGTGTGGGAGGCTGGGAATGAGGGTTACACATTGCATACCGCAGTGCGTAATCCCGGCGGAACACGTGCAGTGTGCTGTGACATTATAAGCACGCATATGACTACAGTGGGTGGCAGTTCTACAGGACATTTTATAAATTGTTACTTGTACGGTACTGTTGGTGTAAGACAAGATAGGTGACAGTGTGGGAGGCTGGGAATGAGGGTTACACATTGCATACCGCAGCGCGTAATCCCGGCGGAACACGTGCAGTGTGCTGTGACATTATAAGCACGCATATCACTACAGTGGGTGGCAGTTCTACAGGACATTTTATAAATTGTTACTTGTACGGTACTGTTGGTGTAAGACAAGAGAGGTGACGGTGTGGGAGGCTGGGAATGAGGGTTACACATTGCATACCGCAGTGCGTAATCCCGGCGGAACACGTGCAGTGTGCTGTGACATTATAAGCACGCATATCACTACAGTGGGTGGCAGTTCTACAGCACATTTTATAAATTGTTACTTGTACGGTACTGTTGGTGTAAGACAAGAGAGGTGACAGTGTGGGAGGCTGGGAATGAGGGTTACACATTGCATACCGCAGTGCGTAATCCCGGCGGAACACGTGCAGTGTGCTGTGACATTATAAGCACGCATATCACTACAGTGGGTGGCAGTTCTACAGCACATTTTATAAATTGTTACTTGTACGGTACTGTTGGTGTAAGACAACAGAGGTGACAGTGTGGGAGGCTGGGAATGAGGGTTACACATTGCATACCGCAGTGCGTAATCCCGGCGGAACACGTGCAGTGTGCTGTGACATTATAAGCACGCATATCACTACAGTGGGTGGCAGTTCTACAGCAAATTTTATAAATTGTTACTTGTACGGTACTGTTGGTGTAAGACAAGAGAGGTGACAGTGTGGGAGGCTGGGAATGAGGGTTACACATTGCATACCGCAGCGCGTAATCCCGGCGGAACACGTGCAGTGTGCTGTGACATTATAAGCACGCATATCACTACAGTGGGTGGCAGTTCTACAGGACATTTTATAAATTGTTACTTGTACGGTACTGTTGGTGTAAGACAAGAGAGGTGACGGTGTGGGAGGCTGGGAATGAGGGTTACACATTGCATACCGCAGCGCGTAATCCCGGCGGAACACGTGCAGTGTGCTGTGACATTATAAGCACGCATATCACTACAGTGGGTGGCAGTTCTACAGCACATTTTATAAATTGTTACTTGTTCGGTACTGTTGGTGTAAGACAAGAGAGGTGACAGTGTGGGAGGCTGGGAATGAGGGTTACACATTGCATACCGCAGTGCGTAATCCCGGCGGAACACGTGCAGTGTGCTGTGACATTATAAGCACGCATATCACTACAGTGGGTGGCAGTTCTACAGCACATTTTATAAATTGTTACTTGTACGGTACTGTTGGTGTAAGACAAGATAGGTGACAGTGTGTGAGGCTGGGAATGAGGGTTACACATTGCATACCGCAGTGCGTAATCCCGGCGGAACACGTGCAGTGTGCTGTGACATTATAAGCACGCATATCACTACAGTAGGTGGCAGTTCTACAGGACATTTTATAAATTGTTACTTGTACGGTTCTGTTGGTGTAAGACAAGAGAGGTGACGGTGTGGGAGGCTGGGAATGAGGGTTACACATTGCATACCGCAGTGCGTAATCCCGGCGGAACACGTGCAGTGTGCTGTGACATTATAAGCACGCATATCACTACAGTGGGTGGCAGTTCTACAGGACATTTTATAAATTGTTACTTGTACGGTACTGTTGGTGTAAGACAAGAGAGGTGACAGTGTGGGTGGCTGGGAATGAGGGTTACACATTGCATACCGCAGCGCGTAATCCCGGCGGAACACGTGCAGTGTGCTGTGACACTATAAGCACGCATATCACTACAGTGGGTGGCAGTTCTACAGGACATTTTATAAATTGTTACTTGTACGGTACTGTTGGTGTAAGACAAGAGAGGTGACGGTGTGGGAGGCTGGGAATGAGGGTTACACATTGCATACCGCAGTGCGTAATCCCTGCGGAACACGTGCAGTGTGCTGTGACACTATAAGCACGCATATCACTACAGTGGGTGGCAGTTCTACAGGACATTTTATAAATTGTTACTTGTACGGTACTGTTGGTGTAAGACAAGAGAGGTGACAGTGTGGGTGGCTGGGAATGAGGGTTACACATTGCATACCGCAGCGCGTAATCCCGGCGGAACACGTGCAGTGTGCTGTGACACTATAAGCACGCATATCACTACAGTGGGTGGCAGTTCTACAGGACATTTTATAAATTGTTACTTGTACGGTACTGTTGGTGTAAGACAAGAGAGGTGACGGTGTGGGAGGCTGGGAATGAGGGTTACACATTGCATACCGCAGCGCGTAATCCCGGCGGAACACTTGCAGTGTGCTGTGACACTATAAGCACGCATATCACTACAGTGGGTGGCAGTTCTACAGGACATTTTATAAATTGTTACTTGTACGGTACTGTTGGTGTAAGACAAGAGAGGTGACGGTGTGGGAGGCTGGGAATGAGGGTTACACATTGCATACCGCAGCGCGTAATCCCGGCGGAACACGTGCAGTGTGCTGTGACACTATAAGCACGCATATCACTACAGTGGGTGGCAGTTCTACAGCACATTTTATAAATTGTTACTTGTACGGTACTGTTGGTGTAAGACAAGAGAGGTGACGGTGTGGGAGGCTGGGAATGAGGGTTACACATTGCATACCGCAGTGCGTAATCCCGGCGGAACACGTGCAGTGTGCTGTGACATTATAAGCACGCATATCACTACAGTGGGTGGCAGTTCTACAGGACATTTTATAAATTGTTACTTGTACGGTACTGTTGGTGTAAGACAAGAGAGGTGACAGTGTGGGAGGCTGGGAATGAGGGTTACACATTGCATACCGCAGCGCGTAATCCCGGCGGAACACGTGCAGTGTGCTGTGACATTATAAGCACGCATATCACTACAGTGGGTGGCAGTTCTACAGGACATTTTATAAATTGTTACTTGTACGGTTCTGTTGGTGTAAGACAAGAGAGGTGACAGTGTGGGAGGCTGGGAATGAGGGTTACACATTGCATACCGCAGCGCGTAATCCCGGCGGAACACGTGCAGTGTGCTGTGACATTATAAGCACGCATATCACTACAGTGGGTGGCAGTTCTACAGGACATTTTTTATAAATTGTTACTTGTACGGTTCTGTTGGTGTAAGACAAGAGAGGTGACGGTGTGGGAGGCTGGGAATGAGGGTTACACATTGCATACCGCAGTGCGTAATCCCGGCGGAACACGTGCAGTGTGCTGTGACATTATAAGCACGCATATCACTACAGTGGGTGGCAGTTCTACAGCACATTTTATAAATTGTTACTTGTACGGTACTGTTGGTGTAAGACAAGAGAGGTGACAGTGTGGGAGGCTGGGAATGAGGGTTACACATTGCATACCGCAGTGCGTAATCCCGGCGGAACACGTGCAGTGTGCTGTGACATTATCAGCACGCATATCACTACAGTGGGTGGCAGTTCTACAGCACATTTTATAAATTGTTACTTGTACGGTACTGTTGGTGTAAGACAAGAGAGGTGACAGTGTGGGAGGCTGGGAATGAGGGTTACACATTGCATACCGCAGTGCGTAATCCCGGCGGAACACGTGCAGTGTGCTGTGACATTATAAGCACGCATATCACTACAGTGGGTGGCAGTTCTACAGGACATTTTATAAATTGTTACTTGTACGGTACTGTTGGTGTAAGACAAGAGAGGTGACAGTGTGGGAGGCTGGGAATGAGGGTTACACATTGCATACCGCAGCGCGTAATCCCGGCGGAACACGTGCAGTGTGCTGTGACATTATAAGCACGCATATCACTACAGTGGGTGGCAGTTCTACAGGACATTTTATAAATTGTTACTTGTACGGTACTGTTGGTGTAAGACAAGAGAGGTGACAGTGTGGGAGGCTGGGAATGAGGGTTACACATTGCATACCGCAGTGCGTAATCCCGGCGGAACACGTGCAGTGTGCTGTGACATTATAAGCACGCATATCACTACAGTGGGTGGCAGTTCTACAGGACATTTTATAAATTGTTACTTGTACGGTACTGTTGGTGTAAGACAAGATAGGTGACAGTGTGGGAGGCTGGGAATGAGGGTTACACATTGCATACCGCAGCGCGTAATCCCGGCGGAACACGTGCAGTGTGCTGTGACATTATAAGCACGCATATCACTACAGTGGGTGGCAGTTCTACAGGACATTTTATAAATTGTTACTTGTACGGTACTGTTGGTGTAAGACAAGAGAGGTGACGGTGTGGGAGGCTGGGAATGAGGGTTACACATTGCATACCGCAGTGCGTAATCCCGGCGGAACACGTGCAGTGTGCTGTGACATTATAAGCACGCATATCACTACAGTGGGTGGCAGTTCTACAGCACATTTTATAAATTGTTACTTGTACGGTACTGTTGGTGTAAGACAAGAGAGGTGACAGTGTGGGAGGCTGGGAATGAGGGTTACACATTGCATACCGCAGTGCGTAATCCCGGCGGAACACGTGCAGTGTGCTGTGACATTATAAGCACGCATATCACTACAGTGGGTGGCAGTTCTTCAGCACATTTTATAAATTGTTACTTGTACGGTACTGTTGGTGTAAGACAAGAGAGGTGACAGTGTGGGAGGCTGGGAATGAGGGTTACACATTGCATACCGCAGTGCGTAATCCCGGCGGAACACGTGCAGTGTGCTGTGACATTATAAGCACGCATATCACTACAGTGGGTGGCAGTTCTACAGCAAATTTTATAAATTGTTACTTGTACGGTACTGTTGGTGTAAGACAAGAGAGGTGACAGTGTGGGAGGCTGGGAATGAGGGTTACACATTGCATACCGCAGCGCGTAATCCCGGCGGAACACGTGCAGTGTGCTGTGACATTATAAGCACGCATATCACTACAGTGGGTGGCAGTTCTACAGGACATTTTATAAATTGTTACTTGTACGGTACTGTTGGTGTAAGACAAGAGAGGTGACGGTGTGGGAGGCTGGGAATGAGGGTTACACATTGCATACCGCAGCGCGTAATCCCGGCGGAACACGTGCAGTGTGCTGTGACATTATAAGCACGCATATCACTACAGTGGGTGGCAGTTCTACAGCACATTTTATAAATTGTTACTTGTTCGGTACTGTTGGTGTAAGACAAGAGAGGTGACAGTGTGGGAGGCTGGGAATGAGGGTTACACATTGCATACCGCAGTGCGTAATCCCGGCGGAACACGTGCAGTGTGCTGTGACATTATAAGCACGCATATCACTACAGTGGGTGGCAGTTCTACAGCACATTTTATAAATTGTTACTTGTACGGTACTGTTGGTGTAAGACAAGATAGGTGACAGTGTGTGAGGCTGGGAATGAGGGTTACACATTGCATACCGCAGTGCGTAATCCCGGCGGAACACGTGCAGTGTGCTGTGACATTATAAGCACGCATATCACTACAGTAGGTGGCAGTTCTACAGGACATTTTATAAATTGTTACTTGTACGGTTCTGTTGGTGTAAGACAAGAGAGGTGACGGTGTGGGAGGCTGGGAATGAGGGTTACACATTGCATACCGCAGTGCGTAATCCCGGCGGAACACGTGCAGTGTGCTGTGACATTATAAGCACGCATATCACTACAGTGGGTGGCAGTTCTACAGGACATTTTATAAATTGTTACTTGTACGGTACTGTTGGTGTAAGACAAGAGAGGTGACAGTGTGGGTGGCTGGGAATGAGGGTTACACATTGCATACCGCAGCGCGTAATCCCGGCGGAACACGTGCAGTGTGCTGTGACACTATAAGCACGCATATCACTACAGTGGGTGGCAGTTCTACAGGACATTTTATAAATTGTTACTTGTACGGTACTGTTGGTGTAAGACAAGAGAGGTGACGGTGTGGGAGGCTGGGAATGAGGGTTACACATTGCATACCGCAGTGCGTAATCCCTGCGGAACACGTGCAGTGTGCTGTGACACTATAAGCACGCATATCACTACAGTGGGTGGCAGTTCTACAGGACATTTTATAAATTGTTACTTGTACGGTACTGTTGGTGTAAGACAAGAGAGGTGACAGTGTGGGTGGCTGGGAATGAGGGTTACACATTGCATACCGCAGCGCGTAATCCCGGCGGAACACGTGCAGTGTGCTGTGACACTATAAGCACGCATATCACTACAGTGGGTGGCAGTTCTACAGGACATTTTATAAATTGTTACTTGTACGGTACTGTTGGTGTAAGACAAGAGAGGTGACGGTGTGGGAGGCTGGGAATGAGGGTTACACATTGCATACCGCAGCGCGTAATCCCGGCGGAACACTTGCAGTGTGCTGTGACACTATAAGCACGCATATCACTACAGTGGGTGGCAGTTCTACAGGACATTTTATAAATTGTTACTTGTACGGTACTGTTGGTGTAAGACAAGAGAGGTGACGGTGTGGGAGGCTGGGAATGAGGGTTACACATTGCATACCGCAGTGCGTAATCCCGGCGGAACACGTGCAGTGTGCTGTGACATTATAAGCACGCATATCACTACAGTGGGTGGCAGTTCTACAGGACATTTTATAAATTGTTACTTGTACGGTACTGTTGGTGTAAGACAAGAGAGGTGACGGTGTGGGAGGCTGGGAATGAGGGTTACACATTGCATACCGCAGTGCGTAATCCCGGCGGAACACGTGCAGTGTGCTGTGACATTATAAGCACGCATATCACTACAGTGGGTGGCAGTTCTACAGCACATTTTATAAATTGTTACTTGTACGGTACTGTTGGTGTAAGACAAGATAGGTGACAGTGTGGGAGGCTGGGAATGAGGGTTACACATTGCATACCGCAGCGCGTAATCCCGGCGGAACACGTGCAGTGTGCTGTGACATTATAAGCACGCATATCACTACAGTGGGTGGCAGTTCTACAGGACATTTTATAAATTGTTACTTGTACGGTACTGTTGGTGTAAGACAAGAGAGGTGACGGTGTGGGAGGCTGGGAATGAGGGTTACACATTGCATACCGCAGTGCGTAATCCCGGCGGAACACGTGCAGTGTGCTGCGACATTATAAGCACGCATATCACTACAGTGGGTGGCAGTTCTACAGCACATTTTATAAATTGTTACTTGTACGGTACTGTTGGTGTAAGACAAGAGAGGTGACAGTGTGGGAGACTGGGAATGAGGGTTACACATTGCATACCGCAGTGCGTAATCCCGGCGGAACACGTGCAGTGTGCTGTGACATTATAAGCACGCATATCACTACAGTGGGTGGCAGTTCTACAGCACATTTTATAAATTGTTACTTGTACGGTACTGTTGGTGTAAGACAAGAGAGGTGACAGTGTGGGAGGCTGGGAATGAGGGTTACACATTGCATACCGCAGTGCGTAATCCCGGCGGAACACGTGCAGTGTGCTGTGACATTATAAGCACGCATATCACTACAGTGGGTAGCAGTTCTACAGCAAATTTTATAAATTGTTACTTGTACGGTACTGTTGGTGTAAGACAAGAGAGGTGACAGTGTGGGAGGCTGGGAATGAGGGTTACACATTGCATACCGCAGTGCGTAATCCCGGCGGAACACGTGCAGTGTGCTGTGACATTATAAGCACGCATATCACTACAGTGGGTGGCAGTTCTACAGGACATTTTATAAATTGTTACTTGTACGGTACTGTTGGTGTAAGACAAGAGAGGTGACAGTGTGGGAGGCTGGGAATGAGGGTTACACATTGCATACCGCAGCGCGTAATCCCGGCGGAACACGTGCAGTGTGCTGTGACATTATAAGCACGCATATCACTACAGTGGGTGGCAGTTCTACAGGACATTTTATAAATTGTTACTTGTACGGTACTGTTGGTGTAAGACAAGAGAGGTGACGGTGTGGGAGGCTGGGAATGAGGGTTACACATTGCATACCGCAGCGCGTAATCCCGGCGGAACACGTGCAGTGTGCTGTGACATTATAAGCACGCATATCACTACAGTGGGTGGCAGTTCTACAGCACATTTTATAAATTGTTACTTGTTCGGTACTGTTGGTGTAAGACAAGAGAGGTGACAGTGTGGGAGGCTGGGAATGAGGGTTACACATTGCATACCGCAGTGCGTAATCCCGGCGGAACACGTGCAGTGTGCTGTGACATTATAAGCACGCATATCACTACAGTGGGTGGCAGTTCTACAGCACATTTTATAAATTGTTACTTGTACGGTACTGTTGGTGTAAGACAAGATAGGTGACAGTGTGTGAGGCTGGGAATGAGGGTTACACATTGCATACCGCAGTGCGTAATCCCGGCGGAACACGTGCAGTGTGCTGTGACATTATAAGCACGCATATCACTACAGTAGGTGGCAGTTCTACAGGACATTTTATAAATTGTTACTTGTACGGTTCTGTTGGTGTAAGACAAGAGAGGTGACGGTGTGGGAGGCTGGGAATGAGGGTTACACATTGCATACCGCAGTGCGTAATCCCGGCGGAACACGTGCAGTGTGCTGTGACATTATAAGCACGCATATCACTACAGTGGGTGGCAGTTCTACAGGACATTTTATAAATTGTTACTTGTACGGTACTGTTGGTGTAAGACAAGAGAGGTGACAGTGTGGGTGGCTGGGAATGAGGGTTACACATTGCATACCGCAGTGCGTAATCCCGGCGGAACACGTGCAGTGTGCTGTGACATTATAAGCACGCATATCACTACAGTTGGTGGCAGTTCTACAGGACATTTTATAAATTGTTACTTGTACGGTACTGTTGGTGTAAGACAAGAGAGGTGACGGTGTGGGTGGCTGGGAATGAGGGTTACACATTGCATACCGCAGCGCGTAATCCCGGCGGAACACGTGCAGTGTGCTGTGACACTATAAGCACGCATATCACTACAGTGGGTGGCAGTTCTACAGGACATTTTATAAATTGTTACTTGTACGGTACTGTTGGTGTAAGACAAGAGAGGTGACGGTGTGGGAGGCTGGGAATGAGGGTTACACATTGCATACCGCAGTGCGTAATCCCGGCGGAACACGTGCAGTGTGCTGTGACACTATAAGCACGCATATCACTACAGTGGGTGGCAGTTCTACAGGACATTTTATAAATTGTTACTTGTACGGTACTGTTGGTGTAAGACAAGAGAGGTGACAGTGTGGGTGGCTGGGAATGAGGGTTACACATTGCATACCGCAGCGCGTAAACCCGGCGGAACACGTGCAGTGTGCTGTGACACTATAAGCACGCATATCACTACAGTGGGTGGCAGTTCTACAGGACATTTTATAAATTGTTACTTGTACGGTACTGTTGGTGTAAGACAAGAGAGGTGACGGTGTGGGAGGCTGGGAATGAGGGTTACACATTGCATACCGCAGCGCGTAATCCCGGCGGAACACTTGCAGTGTGCTGTGACACTATAAGCACGCATATCACTACAGTGGGTGGCAGTTCTACAGGACATTTTATAAATTGTTACTTGTACGGTACTGTTGGTGTAAGACAAGAGAGGTGACGGTGTGGGAGGCTGGGAATGAGGGTTACACATTGCATACCGCAGTGCGTAATCCCGGCGGAACACGTGCAGTGTGCTGTGACATTATAAGCACGCATATCACTACAGTGGGTGGCAGTTCTACAGGACATTTTATAAATTGTTACTTGTACGGTACTGTTGGTGTAAGACAAGAGAGGTGACGGTGTGGGAGGCTGGGAATGAGGGTTACACATTGCATACCGCAGTGCGTAATCCCGGCGGAACACGTGCAGTGTGCTGTGACATTATAAGCACGCATATCACTACAGTGGGTGGCAGTTCTACAGGACATTTTATAAATTGTTACTTGTACGGTTCTGTTGGTGTAAGACAAGAGAGGTGACGGTGTGGGAGGCTGGGAATGAGGGTTACACATTGCATACCGAAGTGCGTAATCCCGGCGGAACACGTGCAGTGTGCTGTGACATTATAAGCACGCATATCACTACAGTGGGTGGCAGTTCTACAGCACATTTTATAAATTGTTACTTGTACGGTACTGTTGGTGTAAGACAAGAGAGGTGACAGTGTGGGAGGCTGGGAATGAGGGTTACACATTGCATACCGCAGTGCGTAATCCCGGCGGAACACGTGCAGTGTGCTGTGACATTATAAGCACGCATATCACTACAGTGGGTGGCAGTTCTACAGCACATTTTATAAATTGTTACTTGTACGGTACTGTTGGTGTAAGACAAGAGAGGTGACAGTGTGGGAGGCTGGGAATGAGGGTTACACATTGCATACCGCAGTGCGTAATCCCGGTGGAACACGTGCAGTGTGCTGTGACATTATAAGCACGCATATCACTACAGTGGGTGGCAGTTCTACAGCACATTTTATAAATTGTTACTTGTACGGTACTGTTGGTGTAAGACAAGAGAGGTGACAGTGTGGGAGGCTGGGAATGAGGGTTACACATTGCATACCGCAGTGCGTAATCCCGGCGGAACACGTGCAGTGTGCTGTGACATTATAAGCACGCATATCACTACAGTGGGTGGCAGTTCTACAGCACATTTTATAAATTGTTACTTGTACGGTACTGTTGGTGTAAGACAAGAGAGGTGACGGTGTGGGAGGCTGGGAATGAGGGTTACACATTGCATACCGCAGTGCGTAATCCCGGCGGAACACGTGCAGTGTGCTGTGACATTATAAGCACGCATATCACTACAGTGGGTGGCAGTTCTACAGCACATTTTATAAATTGTTACTTGTACGGTACTGTTGGTGTAAGACAAGAGAGGTGACAGTGTGGGAGGCTGGGAATGAGGGTTACACATTGCATACCGCAGTGCGTAATCCCGGCGGAACACGTGCAGTGTGCTGTGACATTATAAGCACGCATATCACTACAGTGGGTGGCAGTTCTACAGCACATTTTATAAATTGTTACTTGTACGGTACTGTTGGTGTAAGACAAGAGAGGTGACGGTGTGGGAGGCTGGGAATGAGGGTTACACATTGCATACCGCAGTGCGTAATCCCGGCGGAACACGTGCAGTGTGCTGTGACATTATAAGCACGCATATCACTACAGTGGGTGGCAGTTCTACAGGACATTTTATAAATTGTTACTTGTACGGTACTGTTGGTGTAAGACAAGAGAGGTGACAGTGTGGGTGGCTGGGAATGAGGGTTACACATTGCATACCGCAGCGCGTAATCCCGGCGGAACACGTGCAGTGTGCTGTGACACTATAAGCACGCATATCACTACAGTGGGTGGCAGTTCTACAGGACATTTTATAAATTGTTACTTGTACGGTACTGTTGGTGTAAGACAAGAGAGGTGACGGTGTGGGAGGCTGGGAATGAGGGTTACACATTGCATACCGCAGTGCGTAATCCCGGCGGAACACGTGCAGTGTGCTGTGACACTATAAGCACGCATATCACTACAGTGGGTGGCAGTTCTACAGGACATTTTATAAATTGTTACTTGTACGGTACTGTTGGTGTAAGACAAGAGAGGTGACGGTGTGGGTGGCTGGGAATGAGGGTTACACATTGCATACCGCAGCGCGTAATCCCGGCGGAACACGTGCAGTGTGCTGTGACACTATAAGCACGCATATCACTACAGTGGGTGGCAGTTCTACAGGACATTTTATAAATTGTTACTTGTACGGTACTGTTGGTGTAAGACAAGAGAGGTGACGGTGTGGGAGGCTGGGAATGAGGGTTACACATTGCATACCGCAGCGCGTAATCCCGGCGGAACACGTGCAGTGTGCTGTGACACTATAAGCACGCATATCACTACAGTGGGTGGCAGTTCTACAGCACATTTTATAAATTGTTA
Source organism: Magicicada septendecula (assembly GCA_034769895.1). NCBI lineage: Eukaryota > Metazoa > Arthropoda > Insecta > Hemiptera > Cicadidae > Magicicada > Magicicada septendecula. The sequence continues at coordinate 13,310 of JAWRYS010000063.1, read as the reverse complement.
CTTGTACGGTACTGTTGGTGTAAGACAAGAGAGGTGACGGTGTGGGAGGCTGGGAATGAGGGTTACACATTGCATACCGCAGTGCGTAATCCCGGCGGAACACGTGCAGTGTGCTGTGACATTATAAGCACGCATATCACTACAGTGGGTGGCAGTTCTACAGGACATTTTATAAATTGTTACTTGTACGGTACTGTTGGTGTAAGACAAGAGAGGTGACAGTGTGGGAGGCTGGGAATGAGGGTTACACATTGCATACCGCAGTGCGTAATCCCGGCGGAACACGTGCAGTGTGCTGTGACATTATAAGCACGCATATCACTACAGTAGGTGGCAGTTCTACAGGACATTTTATAAATTGTTACTTGTACGGTTCTGTTGGTGTAAGACAAGAGAGGTGACGGTGTGGGAGGCTGGGAATGAGGGTTACACATTGCATACCGCAGCGCGTAATCCCGGCGGAACACGTGCAGTGTGCTGTGACACTATTAGCACGCATATCACTACAGTGGGTGGCAGTTCTACAGGACATTTTATAAATTGTTACTTGTACGGTACTGTTGGTGTAAGACAAGAGAGGTGACGGTGTGGGAGGCTGGGAATGAGGGTTACACATTGCATACCGCAGTGCGTAATCCCGGCGGAACACGTGCAGTGTGCTGTGACATTATAAGCACGCATATCACTACAGTGGGTGGCAGTTCTACAGAACATTTTATAAATTGTTACTTGTACGGTACTGTTGGTGTAAGACAAGAGAGGTGACAGTGTGGGAGGCTGGGAATGAGGGTTACACATTGCATACCGCAGTGCGTAATCCCGGCGGAACACGTGCAGTGTGCTGTGACACTATAAGCACGCATATCACTACAGTGGGTGGCAGTTCTACAGGACATTTTATAAATTGTTACTTGTACGGTACTGTTGGTGTAAGACAAGAGAGGTGACAGTGTGGGTGGCTGGGAATGAGGGTTACACATTGCATACCGCAGCGCGTAATCCCGGCGGAACACGTGCAGTGTGCTGTGACACTATAAGCACGCATATCACTACAGTGGGTGGCAGTTCTACAGGACATTTTATAAATTGTTACTTGTACGGTACTGTTGGTGTAAGACAAGAGAGGTGACGGTGTGGGAGGCTGGGAATGAGGGTTACACATTGCATACCGCAGCGCGTAATCCCGGCGGAACACGTGCAGTGTGCTGTGACACTATAAGCACGCATATCACTACAGTGGGTGGCAGTTCTACAGCACATTTTATAAATTGTTACTTGTACGGTACTGTTGGTGTAAGACAAGAGAGGTGACGGTGTGGGAGGCTGGGAATGAGGGTTACACATTGCATACCGCAGTGCGTAATCCCGGCGGAACACGTGCAGTGTGCTGTGACATTATAAGCACGCATATCACTACAGTGGGTGGCAGTTCTACAGGACATTTTATAAATTGTTACTTGTACGGTACTGTTGGTGTAAGACAAGAGAGGTGACAGTGTGGGAGGCTGGGAATGAGGGTTACACATTGCATACCGCAGCGCGTAATCCCGGCGGAACACGTGCAGTGTGCTGTGACACTATAAGCACGCATATCACTACAGTGGGTGGCAGTTCTACAGGACATTTTATAAATTGTTACTTGTACGGTACTGTTGGTGTAAGACAAGAGAGGTGACAGTGTGGGTGGCTGGGAATGAGGGTTACACATTGCATACCGCAGCGCGTAAACCCGGCGGAACACGTGCAGTGTGCTGTGACACTATAAGCACGCATATCACTACAGTGGGTGGCAGTTCTACAGGACATTTTATAAATTGTTACTTGTACGGTACTGTTGGTGTAAGACAAGAGAGGTGACGGTGTGGGAGGCTGGGAATGAGGGTTACACATTGCATACCGCAGCGCGTAATCCCGGCGGAACACTTGCAGTGTGCTGTGACACTATAAGCACGCATATCACTACAGTGGGTGGCAGTTCTACAGGACATTTTATAAATTGTTACTTGTACGGTACTGTTGGTGTAAGACAAGAGAGGTGACGGTGTGGGAGGCTGGGAATGAGGGTTACACATTGCATACCGCAGTGCGTAATCCCGGCGGAACACGTGCAGTGTGCTGTGACATTATAAGCACGCATATCACTACAGTGGGTGGCAGTTCTACAGGACATTTTATAAATTGTTACTTGTACGGTACTGTTGGTGTAAGACAAGAGAGGTGACGGTGTGGGAGGCTGGGAATGAGGGTTACACATTGCATACCGCAGTGCGTAATCCCGGCGGAACACGTGCAGTGTGCTGTGACATTATAAGCACGCATATCACTACAGTGGGTGGCAGTTCTACAGGACATTTTATAAATTGTTACTTGTACGGTTCTGTTGGTGTAAGACAAGAGAGGTGACGGTGTGGGAGGCTGGGAATGAGGGTTACACATTGCATACCGCAGTGCGTAATCCCGGCGGAACACGTGCAGTGTGCTGTGACATTATAAGCACGCATATCACTACAGTGGGTGGCAGTTCTACAGCACATTTTATAAATTGTTACTTGTACGGTACTGTTGGTGTAAGACAAGAGAGGTGACAGTGTGGGAGGCTGGGAATGAGGGTTACACATTGCATACCGCAGTGCGTAATCCCGGCGGAACACGTGCAGTGTGCTGTGACATTATAAGCACGCATATCACTACAGTGGGTGGCAGTTCTACAGCACATTTTATAAATTGTTACTTGTACGGTACTGTTGGTGTAAGACAAGAGAGGTGACAGTGTGGGAGGCTGGGAATGAGGGTTACACATTGCATACCGCAGTGCGTAATCCCGGTGGAACACGTGCAGTGTGCTGTGACATTATAAGCACGCATATCACTACAGTGGGTGGCAGTTCTACAGCACATTTTATAAATTGTTACTTGTACGGTACTGTTGGTGTAAGACAAGAGAGGTGACAGTGTGGGAGGCTGGGAATGAGGGTTACACATTGCATACCGCAGTGCGTAATCCCGGCGGAACACGTGCAGTGTGCTGTGACATTATAAGCACGCATATCACTACAGTGGGTGGCAGTTCTACAGCACATTTTATAAATTGTTACTTGTACGGTACTGTTGGTGTAAGACAAGAGAGGTGACGGTGTGGGAGGCTGGGAATGAGGGTTACACATTGCATACCGCAGTGCGTAATCCCGGCGGAACACGTGCAGTGTGCTGTGACATTATAAGCACGCATATCACTACAGTGGGTGGCAGTTCTACAGCACATTTTATAAATTGTTACTTGTACGGTACTGTTGGTGTAAGACAAGAGAGGTGACAGTGTGGGAGGCTGGGAATGAGGGTTACACATTGCATACCGCAGTGCGTAATCCCGGCGGAACACGTGCAGTGTGCTGTGACATTATAAGCACGCATATCACTACAGTGGGTGGCAGTTCTACAGCACATTTTATAAATTGTTACTTGTACGGTACTGTTGGTGTAAGACAAGAGAGGTGACGGTGTGGGAGGCTGGGAATGAGGGTTACACATTGCATACCGCAGTGCGTAATCCCGGCGGAACACGTGCAGTGTGCTGTGACATTATAAGCACGCATATCACTACAGTGGGTGGCAGTTCTACAGGACATTTTATAAATTGTTACTTGTACGGTACTGTTGGTGTAAGACAAGAGAGGTGACAGTGTGGGTGGCTGGGAATGAGGGTTACACATTGCATACCGCAGCGCGTAATCCCGGCGGAACACGTGCAGTGTGCTGTGACACTATAAGCACGCATATCACTACAGTGGGTGGCAGTTCTACAGGACATTTTATAAATTGTTACTTGTACGGTACTGTTGGTGTAAGACAAGAGAGGTGACGGTGTGGGAGGCTGGGAATGAGGGTTACACATTGCATACCGCAGTGCGTAATCCCGGCGGAACACGTGCAGTGTGCTGTGACACTATAAGCACGCATATCACTACAGTGGGTGGCAGTTCTACAGGACATTTTATAAATTGTTACTTGTACGGTACTGTTGGTGTAAGACAAGAGAGGTGACGGTGTGGGTGGCTGGGAATGAGGGTTACACATTGCATACCGCAGCGCGTAATCCCGGCGGAACACGTGCAGTGTGCTGTGACACTATAAGCACGCATATCACTACAGTGGGTGGCAGTTCTACAGGACATTTTATAAATTGTTACTTGTACGGTACTGTTGGTGTAAGACAAGAGAGGTGACGGTGTGGGAGGCTGGGAATGAGGGTTACACATTGCATACCGCAGCGCGTAATCCCGGCGGAACACGTGCAGTGTGCTGTGACACTATAAGCACGCATATCACTACAGTGGGTGGCAGTTCTACAGCACATTTTATAAATTGTTACTTGTACGGTACTGTTGGTGTAAGACAAGAGAGGTGACGGTGTGGGAGGCTGGGAATGAGGGTTACACATTGCATACCGCAGTGCGTAATCCCGGCGGAACACGTGCAGTGTGCTGTGACATTATAAGCACGCATATCACTACAGTGGGTGGCAGTTCTACAGGACATTTTATAAATTGTTACTTGTACGGTACTGTTGGTGTAAGACAAGAGAGGTGACAGTGTGGGAGGCTGGGAATGAGGGTTACACATTGCATACCGCAGTGCGTAATCCCGGCGGAACACGTGCAGTGTGCTGTGACATTATAAGCACGCATATCACTACAGTAGGTGGCAGTTCTACAGGACATTTTATAAATTGTTACTTGTACGGTTCTGTTGGTGTAAGACAAGAGAGGTGACGGTGTGGGAGGCTGGGAATGAGGGTTACACATTGCATACCGCAGCGCGTAATCCCGGCGGAACACGTGCAGTGTGCTGTGACACTATTAGCACGCATATCACTACAGTGGGTGGCAGTTCTACAGGACATTTTATAAATTGTTACTTGTACGGTACTGTTGGTGTAAGACAAGAGAGGTGACGGTGTGGGAGGCTGGGAATGAGGGTTACACATTGCATACCGCAGTGCGTAATCCCGGCGGAACACGTGCAGTGTGCTGTGACATTATAAGCACGCATATCACTACAGTGGGTGGCAGTTCTACAGAACATTTTATAAATTGTTACTTGTACGGTACTGTTGGTGTAAGACAAGAGAGGTGACAGTGTGGGAGGCTGGGAATGAGGGTTACACATTGCATACCGCAGTGCGTAATCCCGGCGGAACACGTGCAGTGTGCTGTGACACTATAAGCACGCATATCACTACAGTGGGTGGCAGTTCTACAGGACATTTTATAAATTGTTACTTGTACGGTACTGTTGGTGTAAGACAAGAGAGGTGACAGTGTGGGTGGCTGGGAATGAGGGTTACACATTGCATACCGCAGCGCGTAATCCCGGCGGAACACGTGCAGTGTGCTGTGACACTATAAGCACGCATATCACTACAGTGGGTGGCAGTTCTACAGGACATTTTATAAATTGTTACTTGTACGGTACTGTTGGTGTAAGACAAGAGAGGTGACGGTGTGGGAGGCTGGGAATGAGGGTTACACATTGCATACCGCAGCGCGTAATCCCGGCGGAACACGTGCAGTGTGCTGTGACACTATAAGCACGCATATCACTACAGTGGGTGGCAGTTCTACAGCACATTTTATAAATTGTTACTTGTACGGTACTGTTGGTGTAAGACAAGAGAGGTGACGGTGTGGGAGGCTGGGAATGAGGGTTACACATTGCATACCGCAGTGCGTAATCCCGGCGGAACACGTGCAGTGTGCTGTGACATTATAAGCACGCATATCACTACAGTGGGTGGCAGTTCTACAGGACATTTTATAAATTGTTACTTGTACGGTACTGTTGGTGTAAGACAAGAGAGGTGACAGTGTGGGAGGCTGGGAATGAGGGTTACACATTGCATACCGCAGCGCGTAATCCCGGCGGAACACGTGCAGTGTGCTGTGACATTATAAGCACGCATATCACTACAGTGGGTGGCAGTTCTACAGGACATTTTATAAATTGTTACTTGTACGGTTCTGTTGGTGTAAGACAAGAGAGGTGACAGTGTGGGAGGCTGGGAATGAGGGTTACACATTGCATACCGCAGCGCGTAATCCCGGCGGAACACGTGCAGTGTGCTGTGACATTATAAGCACGCATATCACTACAGTGGGTGGCAGTTCTACAGGACATTTTTTATAAATTGTTACTTGTACGGTTCTGTTGGTGTAAGACAAGAGAGGTGACGGTGTGGGAGGCTGGGAATGAGGGTTACACATTGCATACCGCAGTGCGTAATCCCGGCGGAACACGTGCAGTGTGCTGTGACATTATAAGCACGCATATCACTACAGTGGGTGGCAGTTCTACAGCACATTTTATAAATTGTTACTTGTACGGTACTGTTGGTGTAAGACAAGAGAGGTGACAGTGTGGGAGGCTGGGAATGAGGGTTACACATTGCATACCGCAGTGCGTAATCCCGGCGGAACACGTGCAGTGTGCTGTGACATTATCAGCACGCATATCACTACAGTGGGTGGCAGTTCTACAGCACATTTTATAAATTGTTACTTGTACGGTACTGTTGGTGTAAGACAAGAGAGGTGACAGTGTGGGAGGCTGGGAATGAGGGTTACACATTGCATACCGCAGTGCGTAATCCCGGCGGAACACGTGCAGTGTGCTGTGACATTATAAGCACGCATATCACTACAGTGGGTGGCAGTTCTACAGCACATTTTATAAATTGTTACTTGTACGGTACTGTTGGTGTAAGACAAGAGAGGTGACAGTGTGGGAGGCTGGGAATGAGGGTTACACATTGCATACCGCAGTGGGTAATCCCGGCGGAACACGTGCAGTGTGCTGTGACATTATAAGCACGCATATCACTACAGTGGGTGGCAGTTCTACAGCACATTTTATAAATTGTTACTTGTACGGTACTGTTGGTGTAAGACAAGAGAGGTGACAGTGTGGGAGGCTGGGAATGAGGGTTACACATTGCATACCGCAGTGCGTAATCCCGGCGGAACACGTGCAGTGTGCTGTGACATTATAAGCACGCATATCACTACAGTGGGTGGCAGTTCTACAGGACATTTTATAAATTGTTACTTGTACGGTACTGTTGGTGTAAGACAAGAGAGGTGACGGTGTGGGAGGCTGGGAATGAGGGTTACACATTGCATACCGCAGTGCGTAATCCCGGCGGAACACGTGCAGTGTGCTGTGACATTATAAGCACGCATATCACTACAGTGGGTGGCAGTTCTACAGGACATTTTATAAATTGTTACTTGTACGGTTCTGTTGGTGTAAGACAAGAGAGGTGACGGTGTGGGAGGCTGGGAATGAGGGTTACACATTGCATACCGCAGTGCGTAATCCCGGCGGAACACGTGCAGTGTGCTGTGACATTATAAGCACGCATATCACTACAGTGGGTGGCAGTTCTACAGCACATTTTATAAATTGTTACTTGTACGGTACTGTTGGTGTAAGACAAGAGAGGTGACAGTGTGGGAGGCTGGGAATGAGGGTTACACATTGCATACCGCAGTGCGTAATCCCGGCGGAACACGTGCAGTGTGCTGTGACATTATAAGCACGCATATCACTACAGTGGGTGGCAGTTCTACAGCACATTTTATAAATTGTTACTTGTACGGTACTGTTGGTGTAAGACAAGAGAGGTGACGGTGTGGGAGGCTGGGAATGAGGGTTACACATTGCATACCGCAGTGCGTAATCCCGGCGGAACACGTGCAGTGTGCTGTGACATTATAAGCACGCATATCACTACAGTGGGTGGCAGTTCTACAGGACATTTTATAAATTGTTACTTGTACGGTACTGTTGGTGTAAGACAAGAGAGGTGACAGTGTGGGTGGCTGGGAATGAGGGTTACACATTGCATACCGCAGCGCGTAATCCCGGCGGAACACGTGCAGTGTGCTGTGACACTATAAGCACGCATATCACTACAGTGGGTGGCAGTTCTACAGGACATTTTATAAATTGTTACTTGTACGGTACTGTTGGTGTAAGACAAGAGAGGTGACGGTGTGGGAGGCTGGGAATGAGGGTTACACATTGCATACCGCAGTGCGTAATCCCGGCGGAACACGTGCAGTGTGCTGTGACACTATAAGCACGCATATCACTACAGTGGGTGGCAGTTCTACAGGACATTTTATAAATTGTTACTTGTACGGTACTGTTGGTGTAAGACAAGAGAGGTGACGGTGTGGGTGGCTGGGAATGAGGGTTACACATTGCATACCGCAGCGCGTAATCCCGGCGGAACACGTGCAGTGTGCTGTGACACTATAAGCACGCATATCACTACAGTGGGTGGCAGTTCTACAGGACATTTTATAAATTGTTACTTGTACGGTACTGTTGGTGTAAGACAAGAGAGGTGACGGTGTGGGAGGCTGGGAATGAGGGTTACACATTGCATACCGCAGCGCGTAATCCCGGCGGAACACGTGCAGTGTGCTGTGACACTATAAGCACGCATATCACTACAGTGGGTGGCAGTTCTACAGCACATTTTATAAATTGTTACTTGTACGGTACTGTTGGTGTAAGACAAGAGAGGTGACGGTGTGGGAGGCTGGGAATGAGGGTTACACATTGCATACCGCAGTGCGTAATCCCGGCGGAACACGTGCAGTGTGCTGTGACATTATAAGCACGCATATCACTACAGTGGGTGGCAGTTCTACAGGACATTTTATAAATTGTTACTTGTACGGTACTGTTGGTGTAAGACAAGAGAGGTGACAGTGTGGGAGGCTGGGAATGAGGGTTACACATTGCATACCGCAGTGCGTAATCCCGGCGGAACACGTGCAGTGTGCTGTGACATTATAAGCACGCATATCACTACAGTAGGTGGCAGTTCTACAGGACATTTTATAAATTGTTACTTGTACGGTTCTGTTGGTGTAAGACAAGAGAGGTGACGGTGTGGGAGGCTGGGAATGAGGGTTACACATTGCATACCGCAGCGCGTAATCCCGGCGGAACACGTGCAGTGTGCTGTGACACTATTAGCACGCATATCACTACAGTGGGTGGCAGTTCTACAGGACATTTTATAAATTGTTACTTGTACGGTACTGTTGGTGTAAGACAAGAGAGGTGACGGTGTGGGAGGCTGGGAATGAGGGTTACACATTGCATACCGCAGTGCGTAATCCCGGCGGAACACGTGCAGTGTGCTGTGACATTATAAGCACGCATATCACTACAGTGGGTGGCAGTTCTACAGAACATTTTATAAATTGTTACTTGTACGGTACTGTTGGTGTAAGACAAGAGAGGTGACAGTGTGGGAGGCTGGGAATGAGGGTTACACATTGCATACCGCAGTGCGTAATCCCGGCGGAACACGTGCAGTGTGCTGTGACACTATAAGCACGCATATCACTACAGTGGGTGGCAGTTCTACAGGACATTTTATAAATTGTTACTTGTACGGTACTGTTGGTGTAAGACAAGAGAGGTGACAGTGTGGGTGGCTGGGAATGAGGGTTACACATTGCATACCGCAGCGCGTAATCCCGGCGGAACACGTGCAGTGTGCTGTGACACTATAAGCACGCATATCACTACAGTGGGTGGCAGTTCTACAGGACATTTTATAAATTGTTACTTGTACGGTACTGTTGGTGTAAGACAAGAGAGGTGACGGTGTGGGAGGCTGGGAATGAGGGTTACACATTGCATACCGCAGCGCGTAATCCCGGCGGAACACGTGCAGTGTGCTGTGACACTATAAGCACGCATATCACTACAGTGGGTGGCAGTTCTACAGCACATTTTATAAATTGTTACTTGTACGGTACTGTTGGTGTAAGACAAGAGAGGTGACGGTGTGGGAGGCTGGGAATGAGGGTTACACATTGCATACCGCAGTGCGTAATCCCGGCGGAACACGTGCAGTGTGCTGTGACATTATAAGCACGCATATCACTACAGTGGGTGGCAGTTCTACAGGACATTTTATAAATTGTTACTTGTACGGTACTGTTGGTGTAAGACAAGAGAGGTGACAGTGTGGGAGGCTGGGAATGAGGGTTACACATTGCATACCGCAGCGCGTAATCCCGGCGGAACACGTGCAGTGTGCTGTGACATTATAAGCACGCATATCACTACAGTGGGTGGCAGTTCTACAGGACATTTTATAAATTGTTACTTGTACGGTTCTGTTGGTGTAAGACAAGAGAGGTGACAGTGTGGGAGGCTGGGAATGAGGGTTACACATTGCATACCGCAGCGCGTAATCCCGGCGGAACACGTGCAGTGTGCTGTGACATTATAAGCACGCATATCACTACAGTGGGTGGCAGTTCTACAGGACATTTTTTATAAATTGTTACTTGTACGGTTCTGTTGGTGTAAGACAAGAGAGGTGACGGTGTGGGAGGCTGGGAATGAGGGTTACACATTGCATACCGCAGTGCGTAATCCCGGCGGAACACGTGCAGTGTGCTGTGACATTATAAGCACGCATATCACTACAGTGGGTGGCAGTTCTACAGCACATTTTATAAATTGTTACTTGTACGGTACTGTTGGTGTAAGACAAGAGAGGTGACAGTGTGGGAGGCTGGGAATGAGGGTTACACATTGCATACCGCAGTGCGTAATCCCGGCGGAACACGTGCAGTGTGCTGTGACATTATCAGCACGCATATCACTACAGTGGGTGGCAGTTCTACAGCACATTTTATAAATTGTTACTTGTACGGTACTGTTGGTGTAAGACAAGAGAGGTGACAGTGTGGGAGGCTGGGAATGAGGGTTACACATTGCATACCGCAGTGCGTAATCCCGGCGGAACACGTGCAGTGTGCTGTGACATTATAAGCACGCATATCACTACAGTGGGTGGCAGTTCTACAGCACATTTTATAAATTGTTACTTGTACGGTACTGTTGGTGTAAGACAAGAGAGGTGACAGTGTGGGAGGCTGGGAATGAGGGTTACACATTGCATACCGCAGTGGGTAATCCCGGCGGAACACGTGCAGTGTGCTGTGACATTATAAGCACGCATATCACTACAGTGGGTGGCAGTTCTACAGCACATTTTATAAATTGTTACTTGTACGGTACTGTTGGTGTAAGACAAGAGAGGTGACAGTGTGGGAGGCTGGGAATGAGGGTTACACATTGCATACCGCAGTGCGTAATCCCGGCGGAACACGTGCAGTGTGCTGTGACATTATAAGCACGCATATCACTACAGTGGGTGGCAGTTCTACAGGACATTTTATAAATTGTTACTTGTACGGTACTGTTGGTGTAAGACAAGAGAGGTGACGGTGTGGGAGGCTGGGAATGAGGGTTACACATTGCATACCGCAGTGCGTAATCCCGGCGGAACACGTGCAGTGTGCTGTGACATTATAAGCACGCATATCACTACAGTGGGTGGCAGTTCTACAGGACATTTTATAAATTGTTACTTGTACGGTACTGTTGGTGTAAGACAAGAGAGGTGACGGTGTGGGAGGCTGGGAATGAGGGTTACACATTGCATACCGCAGTGCGTAATCCCGGCGGAACACGTGCAGTGTGCTGTGACATTATAAGCACGCATATCACTACAGTGGGTGGCAGTTCTACAGCACATTTTATAAATTGTTACTTGTACGGTACTGTTGGTGTAAGACAAGAGAGGTGACAGTGTGGGAGGCTGGGAATGAGGGTTACACATTGCATACCGCAGTGCGTAATCCCGGCGGAACACGTGCAGTGTGCTGTGACATTATAAGCACGCATATCACTACAGTGGGTGGCAGTTCTACAGGACATTTTATAAATTGTTACTTGTACGGTACTGTTGGTGTAAGACAAGAGAGGTGACAGTGTGGGAGGCTGGGAATGAGGGTTACACATTGCATACCGCAGTGCGTAATCCCGGCGGAACACGTGCAGTGTGCTGTGACATTATAAGCACGCATATCACTACAGTGGGTGGCAGTTCTACAGGACATTTTATAAATTGTTACTTGTACGGTACTGTTGGTGTAAGACAAGATAGGTGACAGTGTGGGAGGCTGGGAATGAGGGTTACACATTGCATACCGCAGCGCGTAATCCCGGCGGAACACGTGCAGTGTGCTGTGACATTATAAGCACGCATATCACTACAGTGGGTGGCAGTTCTACAGGACATTTTATAAATTGTTACTTGTACGGTACTGTTGGTGTAAGACAAGAGAGGTGACGGTGTGGGAGGCTGGGAATGAGGGTTACACATTGCATACCGCAGTGCGTAATCCCGGCGGAACACGTGCAGTGTGCTGTGACATTATAAGCACGCATATCACTACAGTGGGTGGCAGTTCTACAGGACATTTTATAAATTGTTACTTGTACGGTACTGTTGGTGTAAGACAAGAGAGGTGACGGTGTGGGAGGCTGGGAATGAGGGTTACACATTGCATACCGCAGTGCGTAATCCCGGCGGAACACGTGCAGTGTGCTGTGACATTATAAGCACGCATATCACTACAGTGGGTGGCAGTTCTACAGGACATTTTATAAATTGTTACTTGTACGGTTCTGTTGGTGTAAGACAAGAGAGGTGACGGTGTGGGAGGCTGGGAATGAGGGTTACACATTGCATACCGCAGTGCGTAATCCCGGCGGAACACGTGCAGTGTGCTGTGACATTATAAGCACGCATATCACTACAGTGGGTGGCAGTTCTACAGCACATTTTATAAATTGTTACTTGTACGGTACTGTTGGTGTAAGACAAGAGAGGTGACAGTGTGGGAGGCTGGAATGAGGGTTACACATTGCATACCGCAGTGCGTAATCCCGGCGGAACACGTGCAGTGTGCTGTGACATTATAAGCACGCATATCACTACAGTGGGTGGCAGTTCTACAGCACATTTTATAAATTGTTACTTGTACGGTACTGTTGGTGTAAGACAAGAGAGGTGACAGTGTGGGAGGCTGGGAATGAGGGTTACACATTGCATACCGCAGTGCGTAATCCCGGTGGAACACGTGCAGTGTGCTGTGACATTATAAGCACGCATATCACTACAGTGGGTGGCAGTTCTACAGCACATTTTATAAATTGTTACTTGTACGGTACTGTTGGTGTAAGACAAGAGAGGTGACAGTGTGGGAGGCTGGGAATGAGGGTTACACATTGCATACCGCAGTGCGTAATCCCGGCGGAACACGTGCAGTGTGCTGTGACATTATAAGCACGCATATCACTACAGTGGGTGGCAGTTCTACAGCACATTTTATAAATTGTTACTTGTACGGTACTGTTGGTGT
>JAWRYS010000716.1:0-183722 GCA_034769895.1 Magicicada septendecula | reverse complement strand
TTTTGTAAATCTAGGCCTCCTCTGGCTTCCTCCTTATCGCCCGCCTGTTGTTCCATTACGGTGTCTGTAACTACCTCTGTTTCTTCTTCCCGTCTATCTTCTTCTGTTTCTTGCTCTTTCTCCATCCTTTTAGTAACACCTCTCGTATGCATTCCTGTGCCTCTAATGGTTGCCTGCTCAAGTTAAGTAATAATTAAGACGATTTTTTACTTAAATAAAGCCCACTCGTTGAGCGCCAATTTCAAATAAAACAAAACAAATAAGTTGCGTTGTCACTTATGTGTGACTCCCGTGTATCAACGTCAAGCCCCACGTTGAAGGCATCAATTTGAAATAAAACATGCAAATAGAAGATGATGATGCCCCACTGTTGGGTTCGCCAATTTGTAACAACTAACCGATGTTACGTGTTTTACGATTAATCTGTTATTTATTAATATTATTTATGTAGTCTTATAGGTGACCTCCTGTAACTCAAATTTAATAGACAAATATATTTGTTATTATGTTATTATAACTTGTATGTATACTATAACACAGGTTTACCTAATTATTCAATGTTTACGCAATATCAATGGTATACTTCATGTATTTAATTAATGAATTAAGAATTCTCTCCAACCCTAGTCCGTCCGTATTGTGTAATTCAATTCAAAAATTGTGCAGGAAACACGTTAGTTCGGCAATCTCACGTTCCACCAGCTGTTGACAATGAGCGCTGTTATCCGTAATTGGCTTGCATCTAGGTTAACTGGTTCACCGGATTTTAATCACCCTTTTACCTGTAAATTACTCCACCCACAACATATAATACCTATTCTACAATAACATAAAACATCATCATATACCAGAAGGATTCTTTATTTATTTTGTACTTTAATTCAAACTAAAAGTGCTCTTCATGACTACAATAGAATGATATCGATTATACAATGATGGATCGATCGTTCAGTTGACCAGGTTCCTTTTAATTTATACAAATTAAATATAATATTAAATATCTCTTATCCCAGGGTACGTGTGATTCTTTTAACAATTAGTAAGGCCAGGTAATGCAAAATTAAGGTTACTTAGTATTACAGAATGTTATTAGTTCTTACTATATTAAAATTAAAATAAGCTGGTGTTACCAGGTTTGGTGACTCTCAAGGCAGCATTGTATTTCTGTAAACAGTTGAAGATTACAATTTGGTTACTTCCATCCAGAAAAAGTGTTCCGATTCTTAATAAAATTGGCGGTGTGATGTACTGGAAAGCCCCGGGAACTCTTCTGACCTTCGTTCTTCTCTTACGATCCTTGTGGTAGTCGGTCTCGTTGGAAATGGAGTCGTATTATAACTTGTTCTTGAAAGTGAAGGTTATTTCTTCAGAGACAAGGTCCTTGTATATTTTTTCTATAATTCCATTAATTTATGCCTTTTGCTTCCCTCAATTAGTCTCCTGGTTAGATGGGAAATCGGGTTTAATACTAAATCCAACGGAATTATCTTGAGGAGTGAAGTAAGAATTTCTCGACCTTTTTAGAGGTATTTGGTTATAATTTTGAAGTCTAATTTATTTTTTTATTCATCAGTTTGTATTATAGGATTAGTTTTCGACTTTAATTTATTAATTTAAATTCTTTTTTTATTTGTCAATTTGTGTCATTCTTTTTAAAAGTGTCTCCTCATCTGAACTCGATAGCATATAACAATCGAATAATTGAAAATCAACAAGATTTTTTACATTTTAGTTACCCTAACAACCACTACTTTCTGTGACCTACTGTACAAATAGTCACTGGTTTATGGCTACTTACATTAATTTATATTTCCTGGTTTTTAATTTATTCTATTAATTAATTCATCCTGGAACCTTTCATTATTTTACAACATAATTATAAGAACTACTTGTCAATTTTTAAACACTTATTGCCATCCTGGCCAAGTTTACAAACATTAATTCAAAACAACTTCATTAATCAATTTTAGTCAATACATTTAACATAATATAATACCTAACACAGGTATTTATACTTAATTGTCTAAAGACAATTTTAACATAAATGAAAGGGGTACCACTGACTAAGTACTTCTATAAAACAACAGCTTCCCTCTTACTATCACCAAAACATAAAATAAATATCCTGTAAACACTACCATGCTACAGCATAAAAACAAGTACAATTTGTAACACATTAACCATTAATTGGAATGGTATTTTATAATTCATTACTACATCTCAAACTCCTCCCATTTGATACAATGTTTATATTTTACACCCCATATTATTTATTACATCTTTTAAATTTATGTACACCTCGGATGTATTAATTACTGAGTAACCTTAATATTTGGGTATTGTTCTAGACCATAGTTACTTCATTTTTTATGTAACGTTGGGGACCTCAAATCTGTTACGTTACATAACACCCCCCCTTCGAAAGAAGTTTATTTTGGCTGAACTAAGTTTAGTAAAAATAAACTTATAGTCTGTCCCTGCTCAGGTTAACCTTTTACTCATAATATTTTTTTTTATTTCGGACTGGTATTTCAGACTGGTGGTAATTGCTGTTTTACTGCTCAACTCTCTCTCTTGGAGGCAAATTCATAAATTATTTATTTCTCTGGGTAGTGGTACTTCCACATTTTACTTGATAAGGATTGGTCACACTAATCATAAAAACTTGTTTTAACATTATTTTCTTATTTACTTCTATAAATTAGCTTTCTCAATTAAGCTTCTGTCTGCTATCTTCCTTCTATTTCCTTCATCTATACTTCTGGAATCTAATATCAATCTATACAGCTATTTCATCATTATCCTTAAAATACTCAATTTCCCTAACATTTTTCCCTATCCTGTGCGGTGGTACCAGTCGGGTGGCCACTCTTGGGTCCATAACTCCGCTGTCCATCCTTACACCTTCTGAGACCAGGGGAACATCATCCCTGCTCATAAAAATTATTGCCGGAACATTTCTACGGTCAATACATTAAAAATAAAAAAAATTATAAGTAGTCAGTTAGCGACTAATACTAAACACTTTTGGGATTCATCATACTGTAGCTTTTTGCATTTAATTATATATTTCCTTTTCTTCTTGATTCCTTCTTCTTTTCCATTAACTAATAGCATATAACATTATTGATAGGCATTATTTTAAAATCCTTTTAACTTTCCTTCTTGTGACATATTTTCTCTGTATCATTTCTTCTTATATAATCTTCAATTCCGAGAGATGCTAAATTATTGTTGTATTAATTATTATCCTCCTTCAGTTTCATTGGAGTCATTAAATTATTATTTATTCTTCTTATTTGAGCACGTTACCATCAATTGTTTTTATTTATATATTTTTCTATCATTCCATTTTAAATCAGTTCTTTATAAATATTTAATCATCTGTCCTTACATTATCTTGGTGGTTTGTCTTTTTATTTTATATTATATCGTTTCGAAATTACTTGAGTAAGTTGTCCTTACAGTTTTTTAGAATTTTGAGGTATAGGATATGATTTCCGGTTAAAGTTAATGGGGTGTTTAAATGACAATTCACAAATAAAATTCTTGGCCTTTCCTGGCAAATCCGAAAATACTTTTTTATATCTGTTATAAATCTTTATTAATTGATTCTTTTGTTCAGGTGTTACTCCATTATTATTACTGGCAGTTTTAAACAAATAAATCTCTTGCAATTTTTCCTTCCATTCATTCTCCTTAGTACAGGCTAATTCCTCAAAAGGTGTTTTATATTCCATTTCATCATCACGCATTAGAGTAAAAGAATGTCGTTGGTGAGTGGCATTTTTATGATCCACTATTTCACTTGACCATTCTCCATTTTCATGGTACAGGGTTATTCTTCCTCTGCCCATATTAATAATAGCTGAGTGGCGCCGCAGCGTATCACACCCTAGCATCGCTTTAAATGGTAATCCTTGAGCTACCATAAACACCATAGGAATAGTTCTACCTTCACTAGATACTTCCATCATTACTTGCTGCCGTATTGTTTTATTTGGTCTGCCAGTAGCACCTATAATTACCATGTTATTAACTGGTAATGTTGGTATATTTTTCTTATACATCTCCCTTATTCGGTTATATTCTACCTTGTCCAGGAGTGACACGTTCGCGCCGGTATCAATCACTATCTCTGTCATAACTCCCTGTAATTCTGCCATTTTATATATAATTTGATTGTCAGTTTTATTCTCTGACGGTAACACTTCCTCCGTTAAATCAATTCGTATGTCCTTTAAATAATTGTTCCTTGTAATGTTTATAATTTGGTTGCTTTCCCTTTGTGTTCGTACATACCCTTCCAATCCCAGCAGCGAGGGGTTACTTAATACTTCCACTGCTGTACTTAGTTTTCCATCCTATCCTGCGGACGATCGTCCCTCGCAGTGGTTCCTGGGTTGCCATCATCGGGTCTAAATTCTCTATGGCTTTCTTGGTGTCTAGGTAGATCCTCCTCTCGACTTCTATTACTGGGTTGATGTCGTTGGTCGTTGTTTGTACGGTTGTTATTCCAATACTCTCTCCCATTATCAAAATTCCTGCGGCCTGCTCTGTATCGGTTATTATCATAATTAATATAGTGATTACTTGGGTAATGATTGTTGCGATAACGATTATTTATAAATTGGTCATTCACCCTTCGGTGATAATTATTATGGTTAAATCGATTTGTTCCTGGACGCGACTCTTGATTTGGCTCCTCCCTTCTATTGTGGTAATATTCACTTTGCCGTCGGGACCTTTGATAATAGTCTTCCATTTCATAACTGGCCAACAAGGTTTCCATCGCTTCTACTGTCTTTACTTGTCCACTGCGTCTGGCACGAACTATCTCTTCTTCAAAATGGTAAGACAATTTATTTACCAAACATTCCTCTGGTATTCGCGTTCCAAATGACGCGCCAAACACACCTTTCCCAAAAAGTAAGTAGTTGGTGACTGCTCTTGATTAAAATTGAATCTCCCGTTGGTAATGTTATCTCTAATCATGTTCTGTACGGAATCCGACCAGTATTGTGACCTAAAAGTCCTTTTAAACTCCTCATAATCACTAAGTTCATTCCGGACTGCTGACCACCAATTATCATTTATACTTTTAAAACACTCATCTAATAAACTTTTTATTACGTTCCATCGGGTTACCTTAATTCTGCTAAACCATTCATCTATTCTCTCCAGAAATTCTATGGTATTTCCTCTATAAATTTTAAAATTAATATTTTCCTTTTGCTCAGGGGCTATGTGATGCGCCAGATACATGGGTCGATTTTGTAAAATGTCTATTGATTCTTTTATATTAATCAATTCCTGATTTTTCATATTTTCTACAGTTTCTTTATTTTGAACCACTTGGGTTTTTATTTGTGTTATCTCGTTATTTACTATTTCAATTCTCCCAGCTATATTAATTTGCACTTCATCCAATTTCTCTTGGGTTTCTAATTGTACTTCCTTTATCATAGTTTTGTCGGTATTTTCCCCCTGGTTAATTTTAGCCTCTACTTCCATTGCGAGTTGTACGATGGTTTCATCTGTCTTTTCCAGACCCACCTTAATTTCAGTTATTTGCCGTCTTACTTCCTCTTCATTATTATCTACCCTTTTATTGAGTATTTCATTGACATTTGCAACCCTTTCATTGATAACTTCCCTCAACGCTTGGTTCTGTTCATTTATAATCTGCCGCAACTCCTTATTACTGTTTTCAATTTTCTCGTCTATTTGTTTATTATTTTCCTGAATCTGCTTTAATCTCTCATCATTCCTGTCAAACCTTTCATTAATTTGGTTTAAGCTTTCATTTATCAGCCGGTTATTCTCATCATTTTCCTCTTTATTTTTGTCAAACTTCTCATTCATTAGTTTGATCAAATTCTCACTCAAAATTTCATTTTGTTTCTTTGAGTTTTCGTTAATACTGTCTATTTTTTTGTTAGTTTGTCTATTATCGTCTTTGATTTGTCTAAAATCGGCCTTCAATTGTTCATTATTTTCATTTATGGTTTGCCTTAAAAGTTCACTAGTACTTTCCTTAATACTGTCTATTTTTTCAGAGTTTTCTTCAAATTTTTTATTTAATTCTTCCTTCTGTTTCTTGGAATCTTCTTTAATTAATTCCCATAATTTTTGTAAATCTAGGCCTCCTCTGGCTTCCTCCTTATCGCCCGCCTGTTGTTCCATTACGGTGTCTGTAACTACCTCTGTTTCTTCTTCCCGTCTATCTTCTTCTGTTTCTTGCTCTTTCTCCATCCTTTTAGTAACACCTCTCGTATGCATTCCTGTGCCTCTAATGGTTGCCTGCTCAAGTTAAGTAATAATTAAGACGATTTTTTACTTAAATAAAGCCCACTCGTTGAGCGCCAATTTCAAATAAAACAAAACAAATAAGTTGCGTTGTCACTTATGTGTGACTCCCGTGTATCAACGTCAAGCCCCACGTTGAAGGCATCAATTTGAAATAAAACATGCAAATAGAAGATGATGATGCCCCACTGTTGGGTTCGCCAATTTGTAACAACTAACCGATGTTACGTGTTTTACGATTAATCTGTTATTTATTAATATTATTTATGTAGTCTTATAGGTGACCTCCTGTAACTCAAATTTAATAGACAAATATATTTGTTATTATGTTATTATAACTTGTATGTATACTATAACACAGGTTTACCTAATTATTCAATGTTTACGCAATATCAATGGTATACTTCATGTATTTAATTAATGAATTAAGAATTCTCTCCAACCCTAGTCCGTCCGTATTGTGTAATTCAATTCAAAAATTGTGCAGGAAACACGTTAGTTCGGCAATCTCACGTTCCACCAGCTGTTGACAATGAGCGCTGTTATCCGTAATTGGCTTGCATCTAGGTTAACTGGTTCACCGGATTTTAATCACCCTTTTACCTGTAAATTACTCCACCCACAACATATAATACCTATTCTACAATAACATAAAACATCATCATATACCAGAAGGATTCTTTATTTATTTTGTACTTTAATTCAAACTAAAAGTGCTCTTCATGACTACAATAGAATGATATCGATTATACAATGATGGATCGATCGTTCAGTTGACCAGGTTCCTTTTAATTTATACAAATTAAATATAATATTAAATATCTCTTATCCCAGGGTACGTGTGATTCTTTTAACAATTAGTAAGGCCAGGTAATGCAAAATTAAGGTTACTTAGTATTACAGAATGTTATTAGTTCTTACTATATTAAAATTAAAATAAGCTGGTGTTACCAGGTTTGGTGACTCTCAAGGCAGCATTGTATTTCTGTAAACAGTTGAAGATTACAATTTGGTTACTTCCATCCAGAAAAAGTGTTCCGATTCTTAATAAAATTGGCGGTGTGATGTACTGGAAAGCCCCGGGAACTCTTCTGACCTTCGTTCTTCTCTTACGATCCTTGTGGTAGTCGGTCTCGTTGGAAATGGAGTCGTATTATAACTTGTTCTTGAAAGTGAAGGTTATTTCTTCAGAGACAAGGTCCTTGTATATTTTTTCTATAATTCCATTAATTTATGCCTTTTGCTTCCCTCAATTAGTCTCCTGGTTAGATGGGAAATCGGGTTTAATACTAAATCCAACGGAATTATCTTGAGGAGTGAAGTAAGAATTTCTCGACCTTTTTAGAGGTATTTGGTTATAATTTTGAAGTCTAATTTATTTTTTTATTCATCAGTTTGTATTATAGGATTAGTTTTCGACTTTAATTTATTAATTTAAATTCTTTTTTTATTTGTCAATTTGTGTCATTCTTTTTAAAAGTGTCTCCTCATCTGAACTCGATAGCATATAACAATCGAATAATTGAAAATCAACAAGATTTTTTACATTTTAGTTACCCTAACAACCACTACTTTCTGTGACCTACTGTACAAATAGTCACTGGTTTATGGCTACTTACATTAATTTATATTTCCTGGTTTTTAATTTATTCTATTAATTAATTCATCCTGGAACCTTTCATTATTTTACAACATAATTATAAGAACTACTTGTCAATTTTTAAACACTTATTGCCATCCTGGCCAAGTTTACAAACATTAATTCAAAACAACTTCATTAATCAATTTTAGTCAATACATTTAACATAATATAATACCTAACACAGGTATTTATACTTAATTGTCTAAAGACAATTTTAACATAAATGAAAGGGGTACCACTGACTAAGTACTTCTATAAAACAACAGCTTCCCTCTTACTATCACCAAAACATAAAATAAATATCCTGTAAACACTACCATGCTACAGCATAAAAACAAGTACAATTTGTAACACATTAACCATTAATTGGAATGGTATTTTATAATTCATTACTACATCTCAAACTCCTCCCATTTGATACAATGTTTATATTTTACACCCCATATTATTTATTACATCTTTTAAATTTATGTACACCTCGGATGTATTAATTACTGAGTAACCTTAATATTTGGGTATTGTTCTAGACCATAGTTACTTCATTTTTTATGTAACGTTGGGGACCTCAAATCTGTTACGTTACATAACACCCCCCCTTCGAAAGAAGTTTATTTTGGCTGAACTAAGTTTAGTAAAAATAAACTTATAGTCTGTCCCTGCTCAGGTTAACCTTTTACTCATAATATTTTTTTTTATTTCGGACTGGTATTTCAGACTGGTGGTAATTGCTGTTTTACTGCTCAACTCTCTCTCTTGGAGGCAAATTCATAAATTATTTATTTCTCTGGGTAGTGGTACTTCCACATTTTACTTGATAAGGATTGGTCACACTAATCATAAAAACTTGTTTTAACATTATTTTCTTATTTACTTCTATAAATTAGCTTTCTCAATTAAGCTTCTGTCTGCTATCTTCCTTCTATTTCCTTCATCTATACTTCTGGAATCTAATATCAATCTATACAGCTATTTCATCATTATCCTTAAAATACTCAATTTCCCTAACATTTTTCCCTATCCTGTGCGGTGGTACCAGTCGGGTGGCCACTCTTGGGTCCATAACTCCGCTGTCCATCCTTACACCTTCTGAGACCAGGGGAACATCATCCCTGCTCATAAAAATTATTGCCGGAACATTTCTACGGTCAATACATTAAAAATAAAAAAAATTATAAGTAGTCAGTTAGCGACTAATACTAAACACTTTTGGGATTCATCATACTGTAGCTTTTTGCATTTAATTATATATTTCCTTTTCTTCTTGATTCCTTCTTCTTTTCCATTAACTAATAGCATATAACATTATTGATAGGCATTATTTTAAAATCCTTTTAACTTTCCTTCTTGTGACATATTTTCTCTGTATCATTTCTTCTTATATAATCTTCAATTCCGAGAGATGCTAAATTATTGTTGTATTAATTATTATCCTCCTTCAGTTTCATTGGAGTCATTAAATTATTATTTATTCTTCTTATTTGAGCACGTTACCATCAATTGTTTTTATTTATATATTTTTCTATCATTCCATTTTAAATCAGTTCTTTATAAATATTTAATCATCTGTCCTTACATTATCTTGGTGGTTTGTCTTTTTATTTTATATTATATCGTTTCGAAATTACTTGAGTAAGTTGTCCTTACAGTTTTTTAGAATTTTGAGGTATAGGATATGATTTCCGGTTAAAGTTAATGGGGTGTTTAAATGACAATTCACAAATAAAATTCTTGGCCTTTCCTGGCAAATCCGAAAATACTTTTTTATATCTGTTATAAATCTTTATTAATTGATTCTTTTGTTCAGGTGTTACTCCATTATTATTACTGGCAGTTTTAAACAAATAAATCTCTTGCAATTTTTCCTTCCATTCATTCTCCTTAGTACAGGCTAATTCCTCAAAAGGTGTTTTATATTCCATTTCATCATCACGCATTAGAGTAAAAGAATGTCGTTGGTGAGTGGCATTTTTATGATCCACTATTTCACTTGACCATTCTCCATTTTCATGGTACAGGGTTATTCTTCCTCTGCCCATATTAATAATAGCTGAGTGGCGCCGCAGCGTATCACACCCTAGCATCGCTTTAAATGGTAATCCTTGAGCTACCATAAACACCATAGGAATAGTTCTACCTTCACTAGATACTTCCATCATTACTTGCTGCCGTATTGTTTTATTTGGTCTGCCAGTAGCACCTATAATTACCATGTTATTAACTGGTAATGTTGGTATATTTTTCTTATACATCTCCCTTATTCGGTTATATTCTACCTTGTCCAGGAGTGACACGTTCGCGCCGGTATCAATCACTATCTCTGTCATAACTCCCTGTAATTCTGCCATTTTATATATAATTTGATTGTCAGTTTTATTCTCTGACGGTAACACTTCCTCCGTTAAATCAATTCGTATGTCCTTTAAATAATTGTTCCTTGTAATGTTTATAATTTGGTTGCTTTCCCTTTGTGTTCGTACATACCCTTCCAATCCCAGCAGCGAGGGGTTACTTAATACTTCCACTGCTGTACTTAGTTTTCCATCCTATCCTGCGGACGATCGTCCCTCGCAGTGGTTCCTGGGTTGCCATCATCGGGTCTAAATTCTCTATGGCTTTCTTGGTGTCTAGGTAGATCCTCCTCTCGACTTCTATTACTGGGTTGATGTCGTTGGTCGTTGTTTGTACGGTTGTTATTCCAATACTCTCTCCCATTATCAAAATTCCTGCGGCCTGCTCTGTATCGGTTATTATCATAATTAATATAGTGATTACTTGGGTAATGATTGTTGCGATAACGATTATTTATAAATTGGTCATTCACCCTTCGGTGATAATTATTATGGTTAAATCGATTTGTTCCTGGACGCGACTCTTGATTTGGCTCCTCCCTTCTATTGTGGTAATATTCACTTTGCCGTCGGGACCTTTGATAATAGTCTTCCATTTCATAACTGGCCAACAAGGTTTCCATCGCTTCTACTGTCTTTACTTGTCCACTGCGTCTGGCACGAACTATCTCTTCTTCAAAATGGTAAGACAATTTATTTACCAAACATTCCTCTGGTATTCGCGTTCCAAATGACGCGCCAAACACACCTTTCCCAAAAAGTAAGTAGTTGGTGACTGCTCTTGATTAAAATTGAATCTCCCGTTGGTAATGTTATCTCTAATCATGTTCTGTACGGAATCCGACCAGTATTGTGACCTAAAAGTCCTTTTAAACTCCTCATAATCACTAAGTTCATTCTGGACTGCTGACCACCAATTATCATTTATACTTTTAAAACACTCATCTAATAAACTTTTTATTACGTTCCATCGGGTTACCTTAATTCTGCTAAACCATTCATCTATTCTCTCCAGAAATTCTATGGTATTTCCTCTATAAATTTTAAAATTAATATTTTCCTTTTGCTCAGGGGCTATGTGATGCGCCAGATACATGGGTCGATTTTGTAAAATGTCTATTGATTCTTTTATATTAATCAATTCCTGATTTTTCATATTTTCTACAGTTTCTTTATTTTGAACCACTTGGGTTTTTATTTGTGTTATCTCGTTATTTACTATTTCAATTCTCCCAGCTATATTAATTTGCACTTCATCCAATTTCTCTTGGGTTTCTAATTGTACTTCCTTTATCATAGTTTTGTCGGTATTTTCCCCCTGGTTAATTTTAGCCTCTACTTCCATTGCGAGTTGTACGATGGTTTCATCTGTCTTTTCCAGACCCACCTTAATTTCAGTTATTTGCCGTCTTACTTCCTCTTCATTATTATCTACCCTTTTATTGAGTATTTCATTGACATTTGCAACCCTTTCATTGATAACTTCCCTCAACGCTTGGTTCTGTTCATTTATAATCTGCCGCAACTCCTTATTACTGTTTTCAATTTTCTCGTCTATTTGTTTATTATTTTCCTGAATCTGCTTTAATCTCTCATCATTCCTGTCAAACCTTTCATTAATTTGGTTTAAGCTTTCATTTATCAGCCGGTTATTCTCATCATTTTCCTCTTTATTTTTGTCAAACTTCTCATTCATTAGTTTGATCAAATTCTCACTCAAAATTTCATTTTGTTTCTTTGAGTTTTCGTTAATACTGTCTATTTTTTTGTTAGTTTGTCTATTATCGTCTTTGATTTGTCTAAAATCGGCCTTCAATTGTTCATTATTTTCATTTATGGTTTGCCTTAAAAGTTCACTAGTACTTTCCTTAATACTGTCTATTTTTTCAGAGTTTTCTTCAAATTTTTTATTTAATTCTTCCTTCTGTTTCTTGGAATCTTCTTTAATTAATTCCCATAATTTTTGTAAATCTAGGCCTCCTCTGGCTTCCTCCTTATCGCCCGCCTGTTGTTCCATTACGGTGTCTGTAACTACCTCTGTTTCTTCTTCCCGTCTATCTTCTTCTGTTTCTTGCTCTTTCTCCATCCTTTTAGTAACACCTCTCGTATGCATTCCTGTGCCTCTAATGGTTGCCTGCTCAAGTTAAGTAATAATTAAGACGATTTTTTACTTAAATAAAGCCCACTCGTTGAGCGCCAATTTCAAATAAAACAAAACAAATAAGTTGCGTTGTCACTTATGTGTGACTCCCGTGTATCAACGTCAAGCCCCACGTTGAAGGCATCAATTTGAAATAAAACATGCAAATAGAAGATGATGATGCCCCACTGTTGGGTTCGCCAATTTGTAACAACTAACCGATGTTACGTGTTTTACGATTAATCTGTTATTTATTAATATTATTTATGTAGTCTTATAGGTGACCTCCTGTAACTCAAATTTAATAGACAAATATATTTGTTATTATGTTATTATAACTTGTATGTATACTATAACACAGGTTTACCTAATTATTCAATGTTTACGCAATATCAATGGTATACTTCATGTATTTAATTAATGAATTAAGAATTCTCTCCAACCCTAGTCCGTCCGTATTGTGTAATTCAATTCAAAAATTGTGCAGGAAACACGTTAGTTCGGCAATCTCACGTTCCACCAGCTGTTGACAATGAGCGCTGTTATCCGTAATTGGCTTGCATCTAGGTTAACTGGTTCACCGGATTTTAATCACCCTTTTACCTGTAAATTACTCCACCCACAACATATAATACCTATTCTACAATAACATAAAACATCATCATATACCAGAAGGATTCTTTATTTATTTTGTACTTTAATTCAAACTAAAAGTGCTCTTCATGACTACAATAGAATGATATCGATTATACAATGATGGATCGATCGTTCAGTTGACCAGGTTCCTTTTAATTTATACAAATTAAATATAATATTAAATATCTCTTATCCCAGGGTACGTGTGATTCTTTTAACAATTAGTAAGGCCAGGTAATGCAAAATTAAGGTTACTTAGTATTACAGAATGTTATTAGTTCTTACTATATTAAAATTAAAATAAGCTGGTGTTACCAGGTTTGGTGACTCTCAAGGCAGCATTGTATTTCTGTAAACAGTTGAAGATTACAATTTGGTTACTTCCATCCAGAAAAAGTGTTCCGATTCTTAATAAAATTGGCGGTGTGATGTACTGGAAAGCCCCGGGAACTCTTCTGACCTTCGTTCTTCTCTTACGATCCTTGTGGTAGTCGGTCTCGTTGGAAATGGAGTCGTATTATAACTTGTTCTTGAAAGTGAAGGTTATTTCTTCAGAGACAAGGTCCTTGTATATTTTTTCTATAATTCCATTAATTTATGCCTTTTGCTTCCCTCAATTAGTCTCCTGGTTAGATGGGAAATCGGGTTTAATACTAAATCCAACGGAATTATCTTGAGGAGTGAAGTAAGAATTTCTCGACCTTTTTAGAGGTATTTGGTTATAATTTTGAAGTCTAATTTATTTTTTTATTCATCAGTTTGTATTATAGGATTAGTTTTCGACTTTAATTTATTAATTTAAATTCTTTTTTTATTTGTCAATTTGTGTCATTCTTTTTAAAAGTGTCTCCTCATCTGAACTCGATAGCATATAACAATCGAATAATTGAAAATCAACAAGATTTTTTACATTTTAGTTACCCTAACAACCACTACTTTCTGTGACCTACTGTACAAATAGTCACTGGTTTATGGCTACTTACATTAATTTATATTTCCTGGTTTTTAATTTATTCTATTAATTAATTCATCCTGGAACCTTTCATTATTTTACAACATAATTATAAGAACTACTTGTCAATTTTTAAACACTTATTGCCATCCTGGCCAAGTTTACAAACATTAATTCAAAACAACTTCATTAATCAATTTTAGTCAATACATTTAACATAATATAATACCTAACACAGGTATTTATACTTAATTGTCTAAAGACAATTTTAACATAAATGAAAGGGGTACCACTGACTAAGTACTTCTATAAAACAACAGCTTCCCTCTTACTATCACCAAAACATAAAATAAATATCCTGTAAACACTACCATGCTACAGCATAAAAACAAGTACAATTTGTAACACATTAACCATTAATTGGAATGGTATTTTATAATTCATTACTACATCTCAAACTCCTCCCATTTGATACAATGTTTATATTTTACACCCCATATTATTTATTACATCTTTTAAATTTATGTACACCTCGGATGTATTAATTACTGAGTAACCTTAATATTTGGGTATTGTTCTAGACCATAGTTACTTCATTTTTTATGTAACGTTGGGGACCTCAAATCTGTTACGTTACATAACACCCCCCCTTCGAAAGAAGTTTATTTTGGCTGAACTAAGTTTAGTAAAAATAAACTTATAGTCTGTCCCTGCTCAGGTTAACCTTTTACTCATAATATTTTTTTTTATTTCGGACTGGTATTTCAGACTGGTGGTAATTGCTGTTTTACTGCTCAACTCTCTCTCTTGGAGGCAAATTCATAAATTATTTATTTCTCTGGGTAGTGGTACTTCCACATTTTACTTGATAAGGATTGGTCACACTAATCATAAAAACTTGTTTTAACATTATTTTCTTATTTACTTCTATAAATTAGCTTTCTCAATTAAGCTTCTGTCTGCTATCTTCCTTCTATTTCCTTCATCTATACTTCTGGAATCTAATATCAATCTATACAGCTATTTCATCATTATCCTTAAAATACTCAATTTCCCTAACATTTTTCCCTATCCTGTGCGGTGGTACCAGTCGGGTGGCCACTCTTGGGTCCATAACTCCGCTGTCCATCCTTACACCTTCTGAGACCAGGGGAACATCATCCCTGCTCATAAAAATTATTGCCGGAACATTTCTACGGTCAATACATTAAAAATAAAAAAAATTATAAGTAGTCAGTTAGCGACTAATACTAAACACTTTTGGGATTCATCATACTGTAGCTTTTTGCATTTAATTATATATTTCCTTTTCTTCTTGATTCCTTCTTCTTTTCCATTAACTAATAGCATATAACATTATTGATAGGCATTATTTTAAAATCCTTTTAACTTTCCTTCTTGTGACATATTTTCTCTGTATCATTTCTTCTTATATAATCTTCAATTCCGAGAGATGCTAAATTATTGTTGTATTAATTATTATCCTCCTTCAGTTTCATTGGAGTCATTAAATTATTATTTATTCTTCTTATTTGAGCACGTTACCATCAATTGTTTTTATTTATATATTTTTCTATCATTCCATTTTAAATCAGTTCTTTATAAATATTTAATCATCTGTCCTTACATTATCTTGGTGGTTTGTCTTTTTATTTTATATTATATCGTTTCGAAATTACTTGAGTAAGTTGTCCTTACAGTTTTTTAGAATTTTGAGGTATAGGATATGATTTCCGGTTAAAGTTAATGGGGTGTTTAAATGACAATTCACAAATAAAATTCTTGGCCTTTCCTGGCAAATCCGAAAATACTTTTTTATATCTGTTATAAATCTTTATTAATTGATTCTTTTGTTCAGGTGTTACTCCATTATTATTACTGGCAGTTTTAAACAAATAAATCTCTTGCAATTTTTCCTTCCATTCATTCTCCTTAGTACAGGCTAATTCCTCAAAAGGTGTTTTATATTCCATTTCATCATCACGCATTAGAGTAAAAGAATGTCGTTGGTGAGTGGCATTTTTATGATCCACTATTTCACTTGACCATTCTCCATTTTCATGGTACAGGGTTATTCTTCCTCTGCCCATATTAATAATAGCTGAGTGGCGCCGCAGCGTATCACACCCTAGCATCGCTTTAAATGGTAATCCTTGAGCTACCATAAACACCATAGGAATAGTTCTACCTTCACTAGATACTTCCATCATTACTTGCTGCCGTATTGTTTTATTTGGTCTGCCAGTAGCACCTATAATTACCATGTTATTAACTGGTAATGTTGGTATATTTTTCTTATACATCTCCCTTATTCGGTTATATTCTACCTTGTCCAGGAGTGACACGTTCGCGCCGGTATCAATCACTATCTCTGTCATAACTCCCTGTAATTCTGCCATTTTATATATAATTTGATTGTCAGTTTTATTCTCTGACGGTAACACTTCCTCCGTTAAATCAATTCGTATGTCCTTTAAATAATTGTTCCTTGTAATGTTTATAATTTGGTTGCTTTCCCTTTGTGTTCGTACATACCCTTCCAATCCCAGCAGCGAGGGGTTACTTAATACTTCCACTGCTGTACTTAGTTTTCCATCCTATCCTGCGGACGATCGTCCCTCGCAGTGGTTCCTGGGTTGCCATCATCGGGTCTAAATTCTCTATGGCTTTCTTGGTGTCTAGGTAGATCCTCCTCTCGACTTCTATTACTGGGTTGATGTCGTTGGTCGTTGTTTGTACGGTTGTTATTCCAATACTCTCTCCCATTATCAAAATTCCTGCGGCCTGCTCTGTATCGGTTATTATCATAATTAATATAGTGATTACTTGGGTAATGATTGTTGCGATAACGATTATTTATAAATTGGTCATTCACCCTTCGGTGATAATTATTATGGTTAAATCGATTTGTTCCTGGACGCGACTCTTGATTTGGCTCCTCCCTTCTATTGTGGTAATATTCACTTTGCCGTCGGGACCTTTGATAATAGTCTTCCATTTCATAACTGGCCAACAAGGTTTCCATCGCTTCTACTGTCTTTACTTGTCCACTGCGTCTGGCACGAACTATCTCTTCTTCAAAATGGTAAGACAATTTATTTACCAAACATTCCTCTGGTATTCGCGTTCCAAATGACGCGCCAAACACACCTTTCCCAAAAAGTAAGTAGTTGGTGACTGCTCTTGATTAAAATTGAATCTCCCGTTGGTAATGTTATCTCTAATCATGTTCTGTACGGAATCCGACCAGTATTGTGACCTAAAAGTCCTTTTAAACTCCTCATAATCACTAAGTTCATTCTGGACTGCTGACCACCAATTATCATTTATACTTTTAAAACACTCATCTAATAAACTTTTTATTACGTTCCATCGGGTTACCTTAATTCTGCTAAACCATTCATCTATTCTCTCCAGAAATTCTATGGTATTTCCTCTATAAATTTTAAAATTAATATTTTCCTTTTGCTCAGGGGCTATGTGATGCGCCAGATACATGGGTCGATTTTGTAAAATGTCTATTGATTCTTTTATATTAATCAATTCCTGATTTTTCATATTTTCTACAGTTTCTTTATTTTGAACCACTTGGGTTTTTATTTGTGTTATCTCGTTATTTACTATTTCAATTCTCCCAGCTATATTAATTTGCACTTCATCCAATTTCTCTTGGGTTTCTAATTGTACTTCCTTTATCATAGTTTTGTCGGTATTTTCCCCCTGGTTAATTTTAGCCTCTACTTCCATTGCGAGTTGTACGATGGTTTCATCTGTCTTTTCCAGACCCACCTTAATTTCAGTTATTTGCCGTCTTACTTCCTCTTCATTATTATCTACCCTTTTATTGAGTATTTCATTGACATTTGCAACCCTTTCATTGATAACTTCCCTCAACGCTTGGTTCTGTTCATTTATAATCTGCCGCAACTCCTTATTACTGTTTTCAATTTTCTCGTCTATTTGTTTATTATTTTCCTGAATCTGCTTTAATCTCTCATCATTCCTGTCAAACCTTTCATTAATTTGGTTTAAGCTTTCATTTATCAGCCGGTTATTCTCATCATTTTCCTCTTTATTTTTGTCAAACTTCTCATTCATTAGTTTGATCAAATTCTCACTCAAAATTTCATTTTGTTTCTTTGAGTTTTCGTTAATACTGTCTATTTTTTTGTTAGTTTGTCTATTATCGTCTTTGATTTGTCTAAAATCGGCCTTCAATTGTTCATTATTTTCATTTATGGTTTGCCTTAAAAGTTCACTAGTACTTTCCTTAATACTGTCTATTTTTTCAGAGTTTTCTTCAAATTTTTTATTTAATTCTTCCTTCTGTTTCTTGGAATCTTCTTTAATTAATTCCCATAATTTTTGTAAATCTAGGCCTCCTCTGGCTTCCTCCTTATCGCCCGCCTGTTGTTCCATTACGGTGTCTGTAACTACCTCTGTTTCTTCTTCCCGTCTATCTTCTTCTGTTTCTTGCTCTTTCTCCATCCTTTTAGTAACACCTCTCGTATGCATTCCTGTGCCTCTAATGGTTGCCTGCTCAAGTTAAGTAATAATTAAGACGATTTTTTACTTAAATAAAGCCCACTCGTTGAGCGCCAATTTCAAATAAAACAAAACAAATAAGTTGCGTTGTCACTTATGTGTGACTCCCGTGTATCAACGTCAAGCCCCACGTTGAAGGCATCAATTTGAAATAAAACATGCAAATAGAAGATGATGATGCCCCACTGTTGGGTTCGCCAATTTGTAACAACTAACCGATGTTACGTGTTTTACGATTAATCTGTTATTTATTAATATTATTTATGTAGTCTTATAGGTGACCTCCTGTAACTCAAATTTAATAGACAAATATATTTGTTATTATGTTATTATAACTTGTATGTATACTATAACACAGGTTTACCTAATTATTCAATGTTTACGCAATATCAATGGTATACTTCATGTATTTAATTAATGAATTAAGAATTCTCTCCAACCCTAGTCCGTCCGTATTGTATAATTCAATTCAAAAATTGTGCAGGAAACACGTTAGTTCGGCAATCTCACGTTCCACCAGCTGTTGACAATGAGCGCTGTTATCCGTAATTGGCTTGCATCTAGGTTAACTGGTTCACCGGATTTTAATCACCCTTTTACCTGTAAATTACTCCACCCACAACATATAATACCTATTCTACAATAACATAAAACATCATCATATACCAGAAGGATTCTTTATTTATTTTGTACTTTAATTCAAACTAAAAGTGCTCTTCATGACTACAATAGAATGATATCGATTATACAATGATGGATCGATCGTTCAGTTGACCAGGTTCCTTTTAATTTATACAAATTAAATATAATATTAAATATCTCTTATCCCAGGGTACGTGTGATTCTTTTAACAATTAGTAAGGCCAGGTAATGCAAAATTAAGGTTACTTAGTATTACAGAATGTTATTAGTTCTTACTATATTAAAATTAAAATAAGCTGGTGTTACCAGGTTTGGTGACTCTCAAGGCAGCATTGTATTTCTGTAAACAGTTGAAGATTACAATTTGGTTACTTCCATCCAGAAAAAGTGTTCCGATTCTTAATAAAATTGGCGGTGTGATGTACTGGAAAGCCCCGGGAACTCTTCTGACCTTCGTTCTTCTCTTACGATCCTTGTGGTAGTCGGTCTCGCTGGAAATGGAGTCGTATTATAACTTGTTCTTGAAAGTGAAGGTTATTTCTTCAGAGACAAGGTCCTTGTATATTTTTTCTATAATTCCATTAATTTATGCCTTTTGCTTCCCTCAATTAGTCTCCTGGTTAGATGGGAAATCGGGTTTAATACTAAATCCAACGGAATTATCTTGAGGAGTGAAGTAAGAATTTCTCGACCTTTTTAGAGGTATTTGGTTATAATTTTGAAGTCTAATTTATTTTTTTATTCATCAGTTTGTATTATAGGATTAGTTTTCGACTTTAATTTATTAATTTAAATTCTTTTTTTATTTGTCAATTTGTGTCATTCTTTTTAAAAGTGTCTCCTCATCTGAACTCGATAGCATATAACAATCGAATAATTGAAAATCAACAAGATTTTTTACATTTTAGTTACCCTAACAACCACTACTTTCTGTGACCTACTGTACAAATAGTCACTGGTTTATGGCTACTTACATTAATTTATATTTCCTGGTTTTTAATTTATTCTATTAATTAATTCATCCTGGAACCTTTCATTATTTTACAACATAATTATAAGAACTACTTGTCAATTTTTAAACACTTATTGCCATCCTGGCCAAGTTTACAAACATTAATTCAAAACAACTTCATTAATCAATTTTAGTCAATACATTTAACATAATATAATACCTAACACAGGTATTTATACTTAATTGTCTAAAGACAATTTTAACATAAATGAAAGGGGTACCACTGACTAAGTACTTCTATAAAACAACAGCTTCCCTCTTACTATCACCAAAACATAAAATAAATATCCTGTAAACACTACCATGCTACAGCATAAAAACAAGTACAATTTGTAACACATTAACCATTAATTGGAATGGTATTTTATAATTCATTACTACATCTCAAACTCCTCCCATTTGATACAATGTTTATATTTTACACCCCATATTATTTATTACATCTTTTAAATTTATGTACACCTCGGATGTATTAATTACTGAGTAACCTTAATATTTGGGTATTGTTCTAGACCATAGTTACTTCATTTTTTATGTAACGTTGGGGACCTCAAATCTGTTACGTTACATAACACCCCCCCTTCGAAAGAAGTTTATTTTGGCTGAACTAAGTTTAGTAAAAATAAACTTATAGTCTGTCCCTGCTCAGGTTAACCTTTTACTCATAATATTTTTTTTTATTTCGGACTGGTATTTCAGACTGGTGGTAATTGCTGTTTTACTGCTCAACTCTCTCTCTTGGAGGCAAATTCATAAATTATTTATTTCTCTGGGTAGTGGTACTTCCACATTTTACTTGATAAGGATTGGTCACACTAATCATAAAAACTTGTTTTAACATTATTTTCTTATTTACTTCTATAAATTAGCTTTCTCAATTAAGCTTCTGTCTGCTATCTTCCTTCTATTTCCTTCATCTATACT
Source organism: Magicicada septendecula (assembly GCA_034769895.1). Taxonomy (NCBI): domain Eukaryota; kingdom Metazoa; phylum Arthropoda; class Insecta; order Hemiptera; family Cicadidae; genus Magicicada; species Magicicada septendecula. The sequence goes on along the minus strand of JAWRYS010000716.1, from coordinate 162,572 downwards.
TCTGGAATCTAATATCAATCTATACAGCTATTTCATCATTATCCTTAAAATACTCAATTTCCCTAACATTTTTCCCTATCCTGTGCGGTGGTACCAGTCGGGTGGCCACTCTTGGGTCCATAACTCCGCTGTCCATCCTTACACCTTCTGAGACCAGGGGAACATCATCCCTGCTCATAAAAATTATTGCCGGAACATTTCTACGGTCAATACATTAAAAATAAAAAAAATTATAAGTAGTCAGTTAGCGACTAATACTAAACACTTTTGGGATTCATCATACTGTAGCTTTTTGCATTTAATTATATATTTCCTTTTCTTCTTGATTCCTTCTTCTTTTCCATTAACTAATAGCATATAACATTATTGATAGGCATTATTTTAAAATCCTTTTAACTTTCCTTCTTGTGACATATTTTCTCTGTATCATTTCTTCTTATATAATCTTCAATTCCGAGAGATGCTAAATTATTGTTGTATTAATTATTATCCTCCTTCAGTTTCATTGGAATCATTAAATTATTATTTATTCTTCTTATTTGAGCACGTTACCATCAATTGTTTTTATTTATATATTTTTCTATCATTCCATTTTAAATCAGTTCTTTATAAATATTTAATCATCTGTCCTTACATTATCTTGGTGGTTTGTCTTTTTATTTTATATTATATCGTTTCGAAATTACTTGAGTAAGTTGTCCTTACAGTTTTTTAGAATTTTGAGGTATAGGATATGATTTCCGGTTAAAGTTAATGGGGTGTTTAAATGACAATTCACAAATAAAATTCTTGGCCTTTCCTGGCAAATCCGAAAATACTTTTTTATATCTGTTATAAATCTTTATTAATTGATTCTTTTGTTCAGGTGTTACTCCATTATTATTACTGGCAGTTTTAAACAAATAAATCTCTTGCAATTTTTCCTTCCATTCATACTCCTTAGTACAGGCTAATTCCTCAAAAGGTGTTTTATATTCCATTTCATCATCACGCATTAGAGTAAAAGAATGTCGTTGGTGAGTGGCATTTTTATGATCCACTATTTCACTTGACCATTCTCCATTTTCATGGTACAGGGTTATTCTTCCTCTGCCCATATTAATAATAGCTGAGTGGCGCCGCAGCGTATCACACCCTAGCATCGCTTTAAATGGTAATCCTTGAGCTACCATAAACACCATAGGAATAGTTCTACCTTCACTAGATACTTCCATCATTACTTGCTGCCGTATTGTTTTATTTGGTCTGCCAGTAGCACCTATAATTACCATGTTATTAACTGGTAATGTTGGTATATTTTTCTTATACATCTCCCTTATTCGGTTATATTCTACCTTGTCCAGGAGTGACACGTTCGCGCCGGTATCAATCACTATCTCTGTCATAACTCCCTGTAATTCTGCCATTTTATATATAATTTGATTGTCAGTTTTATTCTCTGACGGTAACACTTCCTCCGTTAAATCAATTCGTATGTCCTTTAAATAATTGTTCCTTGTAATGTTTATAATTTGGTTGCTTTCCCTTTGTGTTCGTACATACCCTTCCAATCCCAGCAGCGAGGGGTTACTTAATACTTCCACTGCTGTACTTAGTTTTCCATCCTATCCTGCGGACGATCGTCCCTCGCAGTGGTTCCTGGGTTGCCATCATCGGGTCTAAATTCTCTATGGCTTTCTTGGTGTCTAGGTAGATCCTCCTCTCGACTTCTATTACTGGGTTGATGTCGTTGGTCGTTGTTTGTACGGTTGTTATTCCAATACTCTCTCCCATTATCAAAATTCCTGCGGCCTGCTCTGTATCGGTTATTATCATAATTAATATAGTGATTACTTGGGTAATGATTGTTGCGATAACGATTATTTATAAATTGGTCATTCACCCTTCGGTGATAATTATTATGGTTAAATCGATTTGTTCCTGGACGCGACTCTTGATTTGGCTCCTCCCTTCTATTGTGGCAATATTCACTTTGCCGTCGGGACCTTTGATAATAGTCTTCCATTTCATAACTGGCCAACAAGGTTTCCATCGCTTCTACTGTCTTTACTTGTCCACTGCGTCTGGCACGAACTATCTCTTCTTCAAAATGGTAAGACAATTTATTTACCAAACATTCCTCTGGTATTCGCGTTCCAAATGACGCGCCAAACACACCTTTCCCAAAAAGTAAGTAGTTGGTGACTGCTCTTGATTAAAATTGAATCTCCCGTTGGTAATGTTATCTCTAATCATGTTCTGTACGGAATCCGACCAGTATTGTGACCTAAAAGTCCTTTTAAACTCCTCATAATCACTAAGTTCATTCCGGACTGCTGACCACCAATTATCATTTATACTTTTAAAACACTCATCTAATAAACTTTTTATTACGTTCCATCGGGTTACCTTAATTCTGCTAAACCATTCATCTATTCTCTCCAGAAATTCTATGGTATTTCCTCTATAAATTTTAAAATTAATATTTTCCTTTTGCTCAGGGGCTATGTGATGCGCCAGATACATGGGTCGATTTTGTAAAATGTCTATTGATTCTTTTATATTAATCAATTCCTGATTTTTCATATTTTCTACAGTTTCTTTATTTTGAACCACTTGGGTTTTTATTTGTGTTATCTCGTTATTTACTATTTCAATTCTCCCAGCTATATTAATTTGCACTTCATCCAATTTCTCTTGGGTTTCTAATTGTTCTTCCTTTATCATAGTTTTGTCGGTATTTTCCCCCTGGTTAATTTTAGCCTCTACTTCCATTGCGAGTTGTACGATGGTTTCATCTGTCTTTTCCAGACCCACCTTAATTTCAGTTATTTGCCGTCTTACTTCCTCTTCATTATTATCTACCCTTTTATTGAGTATTTCATTGACATTTGCAACCCTTTCATTGATAACTTCCCTCAACGCTTGGTTCTGTTCATTTATAATCTGCCGCAACTCCTTATTACTGTTTTCAATTTTCTCGTCTATTTGTTTATTATTTTCCTGAATCTGCTTTAATCTCTCATCATTCCTGTCAAACCTTTCATTAATTTGGTTTAAGCTTTCATTTATCAGCCGGTTATTCTCATCATTTTCCTCTTTATTTTTGTCAAACTTCTCATTCATTAGTTTGATCAAATTCTCACTCAAAATTTCATTTTGTTTCTTTGAGTTTTCGTTAATACTGTCTATTTTTTTGTTAGTTTGTCTATTATCGTCTTTGATTTGTCTAAAATCGGCCTTCAATTGTTCATTATTTTCATTTATGGTTTGCCTTAAAAGTTCACTAGTACTTTCCTTAATACTGTCTATTTTTTCAGAGTTTTCTTCAAATTTTTTATTTAATTCTTCCTTCTGTTTCTTGGAATCTTCTTTAATTAATTCCCATAATTTTTGTAAATCTAGGCCTCCTCTGGCTTCCTCCTTATCGCCCGCCTGTTGTTCCATTACGGTGTCTGTAACTACCTCTGTTTCTTCTTCCCGTCTATCTTCTTCTGTTTCTTGCTCTTTCTCCATCCTTTTAGTAACACCTCTCGTATGCATTCCTGTGCCTCTAATGGTTGCCTGCTCAAGTTAAGTAATAATTAAGACGATTTTTTACTTAAATAAAGCCCACTCGTTGAGCGCCAATTTCAAATAAAACAAAACAAATAAGTTGCGTTGTCACTTATGTGTGACTCCCGTGTATCAACGTCAAGCCCCACGTTGAAGGCATCAATTTGAAATAAAACATGCAAATAGAAGATGATGATGCCCCACTGTTGGGTTCGCCAATTTGTAACAACTAACCGATGTTACGTGTTTTACGATTAATCTGTTATTTATTAATATTATTTATGTAGTCTTATAGGTGACCTCCTGTAACTCAAATTTAATAGACAAATATATTTGTTATTATGTTATTATAACTTGTATGTATACTATAACACAGGTTTACCTAATTATTCAATGTTTACGCAATATCAATGGTATACTTCATGTATTTAATTAATGAATTAAGAATTCTCTCCAACCCTAGTCCGTCCGTATTGTATAATTCAATTCAAAAATTGTGCAGGAAACACGTTAGTTCGGCAATCTCACGTTCCACCAGCTGTTGACAATGAGCGCTGTTATCCGTAATTGGCTTGCATCTAGGTTAACTGGTTCACCGGATTTTAATCACCCTTTTACCTGTAAATTACTCCACCCACAACATATAATACCTATTCTACAATAACATAAAACATCATCATATACCAGAAGGATTCTTTATTTATTTTGTACTTTAATTCAAACTAAAAGTGCTCTTCATGACTACAATAGAATGATATCGATTATACAATGATGGATCGATCGTTCAGTTGACCAGGTTCCTTTTAATTTATACAAATTAAATATAATATTAAATATCTCTTATCCCAGGGTACGTGTGATTCTTTTAACAATTAGTAAGGCCAGGTAATGCAAAATTAAGGTTACTTAGTATTACAGAATGTTATTAGTTCTTACTATATTAAAATTAAAATAAGCTGGTGTTACCAGGTTTGGTGACTCTCAAGGCAGCATTGTATTTCTGTAAACAGTTGAAGATTACAATTTGGTTACTTCCATCCAGAAAAAGTGTTCCGATTCTTAATAAAATTGGCGGTGTGATGTACTGGAAAGCCCCGGGAACTCTTCTGACCTTCGTTCTTCTCTTACGATCCTTGTGGTAGTCGGTCTCGTTGGAAATGGAGTCGTATTATAACTTGTTCTTGAAAGTGAAGGTTATTTCTTCAGAGACAAGGTCCTTGTATATTTTTTCTATAATTCCATTAATTTATGCCTTTTGCTTCCCTCAATTAGTCTCCTGGTTAGATGGGAAATCGGGTTTAATACTAAATCCAACGGAATTATCTTGAGGAGTGAAGTAAGAATTTCTCGACCTTTTTAGAGGTATTTGGTTATAATTTTGAAGTCTAATTTATTTTTTTATTCATCAGTTTGTATTATAGGATTAGTTTTCGACTTTAATTTATTAATTTAAATTCTTTTTTTATTTGTCAATTTGTGTCATTCTTTTTAAAAGTGTCTCCTCATCTGAACTCGATAGCATATAACAATCGAATAATTGAAAATCAACAAGATTTTTTACATTTTAGTTACCCTAACAACCACTACTTTCTGTCATTGGATGATATTTGATATCCTAGAGCCAGAATTATAAAACATTACTACTCTTTTTAATAAAATACTCCTTGCTTGGAATTATACCAAATTACCTAAAACTCTCACCCAATCTACCTTATTGAACCGTATATATTTTACTGTAGTTTCATTATACTGGACTTATTAAAAAGGTATTAATTTCCTTTTACAAATATTAAATTTAGGCCTATAAGTTTTCTTACAACTGTTATAATAATTTTGTTTTTAACTTAATTTTCTTTACCTGACCTACTGTACAAATAGTCACTGGTTTATGGCTACTTACATTAATTTATATTTCCTGGTTTTTAATTTATTCTATTAATTAATTCATCCTGGAACCTTTCATTATTTTACAACATAATTATAAGAACTACTTGTCAATTTTTAAACACTTATTGCCATCCTGGCCAAGTTTACAAACATTAATTCAAAACAACTTCATTAATCAATTTTAATCAATACATTTAACATAATATAATACCTAACACAGGTATTTATACTTAATTGTCTAAAGACAATTTTAACATAAATGAAAGGAGTACCACTGACTAAGTACTTCTATAAAACAACAGCTTCCCTCTTACTATCACCAAAACATAAAATAAATATCCTGTAAACACTACCATGCTACAGCATAAAAACAAGTACAATTTGTAACACATTAACCATTAATTGGAATGGTATTTTATAATTCATTACTACATCTCAAACTCCTCCCATTTGATACAATGTTTATATTTTACACCCCATATTATTTATTACATCTTTTAAATTTATGTACACCTCGGATGTATTAATTACTGAGTAACCTTAATATTTGGGTATTGTTCTAGACCATAGTTACTTCATTTTTTATGTAACGTTGGGGACCTCAAATCTGTTACGTTACATAACACCCCCCCTTCGAAAGAAGTTTATTTTGGCTGAACTAAGTTTAGTAAAAATAAACTTATAGTCTGTCCCTGCTCAGGTTAACCTTTTACTCATAATATTTTTTTTTATTTCGGACTGGTATTTCAGACTGGTGGTAATTGCTGTTTTACTGCTCAACTCTCTCTCTTGGAGGCAAATTCATAAATTATTTATTTCTCTGGGTAGTGGTACTTCCACATTTTACTTGATAAGGATTGGTCACACTAATCATAAAAACTTGTTTTAACATTATTTTCTTATTTACTTCTATAAATTAGCTTTCTCAATTAAGCTTCTGTCTGCTATCTTCCTTCTATTTCCTTCATCTATACTTCTGGAATCTAATATCAATCTATACAGCTATTTCATCATTATCCTTAAAATACTCAATTTCCCTAACATTTTTCCCTATCCTGTGCGGTGGTACCAGTCGGGTGGCCACTCTTGGGTCCATAACTCCGCTGTCCATCCTTACACCTTCTGAGACCAGGGGAACATCATCCCTGCTCATAAAAATTATTGCCGGAACATTTCTACGGTCAATACATTAAAAATAAAAAAAATTATAAGTAGTCAGTTAGCGACTAATACTAAACACTTTTGGGATTCATCATACTGTAGCTTTTTGCATTTAATTATATATTTCCTTTTCTTCTTGATTCCTTCTTCTTTTCCATTAACTAATAGCATATAACATTATTGATAGGCATTATTTTAAAATCCTTTTAACTTTCCTTCTTGTGACATATTTTCTCTGTATCATTTCTTCTTATATAATCTTCAATTCCGAGAGATGCTAAATTATTGTTGTATTAATTATTATCCTCCTTCAGTTTCATTGGAGTCATTAAATTATTATTTATTCTTCTTATTTGAGCACGTTACCATCAATTGTTTTTATTTATATATTTTTCTATCATTCCATTTTAAATCAGTTCTTTATAAATATTTAATCATCTGTCCTTACATTATCTTGGTGGTTTGTCTTTTTATTTTATATTATATCGTTTCGAAATTACTTGAGTAAGTTGTCCTTACAGTTTTTTAGAATTTTGAGGTATAGGATATGATTTCCGGTTAAAGTTAATGGGGTGTTTAAATGACAATTCACAAATAAAATTCTTGGCCTTTCCTGGCAAATCCGAAAATACTTTTTTATATCTGTTATAAATCTTTATTAATTGATTCTTTTGTTCAGGTGTTACTCCATTATTATTACTGGCAGTTTTAAACAAATAAATCTCTTGCAATTTTTCCTTCCATTCATTCTCCTTAGTACAGGCTAATTCCTCAAAAGGTGTTTTATATTCCATTTCATCATCACGCATTAGAGTAAAAGAATGTCGTTGGTGAGTGGCATTTTTATGATCCACTATTTCACTTGACCATTCTCCATTTTCATGGTACAGGGTTATTCTTCCTCTGCCCATATTAATAATAGCTGAGTGGCGCCGCAGCGTATCACACCCTAGCATCGCTTTAAATGGTAATCCTTGAGCTACCATAAACACCATAGGAATAGTTCTACCTTCACTAGATACTTCCATCATTACTTGCTGCCGTATTGTTTTATTTGGTCTGCCAGTAGCACCTATAATTACCATGTTATTAACTGGTAATGTTGGTATATTTTTCTTATACATCTCCCTTATTCGGTTATATTCTACCTTGTCCAGGAGTGACACGTTCGCGCCGGTATCAATCACTATCTCTGTCATAACTCCCTGTAATTCTGCCATTTTATATATAATTTGATTGTCAGTTTTATTCTCTGACGGTAACACTTCCTCCGTTAAATCAATTCGTATGTCCTTTAAATAATTGTTCCTTGTAATGTTTATAATTTGGTTGCTTTCCCTTTGTGTTCGTACATACCCTTCCAATCCCAGCAGCGAGGGGTTACTTAATACTTCCACTGCTGTACTTAGTTTTCCATCCTATCCTGCGGACGATCGTCCCTCGCAGTGGTTCCTGGGTTGCCATCATCGGGTCTAAATTCTCTATGGCTTTCTTGGTGTCTAGGTAGATCCTCCTCTCGACTTCTATTACTGGGTTGATGTCGTTGGTCGTTGTTTGTACGGTTGTTATTCCAATACTCTCTCCCATTATCAAAATTCCTGCGGCCTGCTCTGTATCGGTTATTATCATAATTAATATAGTGATTACTTGGGTAATGATTGTTGCGATAACGATTATTTATAAATTGGTCATTCACCCTTCGGTGATAATTATTATGGTTAAATCGATTTGTTCCTGGACGCGACTCTTGATTTGGCTCCTCCCTTCTATTGTGGCAATATTCACTTTGCCGTCGGGACCTTTGATAATAGTCTTCCATTTCATAACTGGCCAACAAGGTTTCCATCGCTTCTACTGTCTTTACTTGTCCACTGCGTCTGGCACGAACTATCTCTTCTTCAAAATGGTAAGACAATTTATTTACCAAACATTCCTCTGGTATTCGCGTTCCAAATGACGCGCCAAACACACCTTTCCCAAAAAGTAAGTAGTTGGTGACTGCTCTTGATTAAAATTGAATCTCCCGTTGGTAATGTTATCTCTAATCATGTTCTGTACGGAATCCGACCAGTATTGTGACCTAAAAGTCCTTTTAAACTCCTCATAATCACTAAGTTCATTCCGGACTGCTGACCACCAATTATCATTTATACTTTTAAAACACTCATCTAATAAACTTTTTATTACGTTCCATCGGGTTACCTTAATTCTGCTAAACCATTCATCTATTCTCTCCAGAAATTCTATGGTATTTCCTCTATAAATTTTAAAATTAATATTTTCCTTTTGCTCAGGGGCTATGTGATGCGCCAGATACATGGGTCGATTTTGTAAAATGTCTATTGATTCTTTTATATTAATCAATTCCTGATTTTTCATATTTTCTACAGTTTCTTTATTTTGAACCACTTGGGTTTTTATTTGTGTTATCTCGTTATTTACTATTTCAATTCTCCCAGCTATATTAATTTGCACTTCATCCAATTTCTCTTGGGTTTCTAATTGTACTTCCTTTATCATAGTTTTGTCGGTATTTTCCCCCTGGTTAATTTTAGCCTCTACTTCCATTGCGAGTTGTACGATGGTTTCATCTGTCTTTTCCAGACCCACCTTAATTTCAGTTATTTGCCGTCTTACTTCCTCTTCATTATTATCTACCCTTTTATTGAGTATTTCATTGACATTTGCAACCCTTTCATTGATAACTTCCCTCAACGCTTGGTTCTGTTCATTTATAATCTGCCGCAACTCCTTATTACTGTTTTCAATTTTCTCGTCTATTTGTTTATTATTTTCCTGAATCTGCTTTAATCTCTCATCATTCCTGTCAAACCTTTCATTAATTTGGTTTAAGCTTTCATTTATCAGCCGGTTATTCTCATCATTTTCCTCTTTATTTTTGTCAAACTTCTCATTCATTAGTTTGATCAAATTCTCACTCAAAATTTCATTTTGTTTCTTTGAGTTTTCGTTAATACTGTCTATTTTTTTGTTAGTTTGTCTATTATCGTCTTTGATTTGTCTAAAATCGGCCTTCAATTGTTCATTATTTTCATTTATGGTTTGCCTTAAAAGTTCACTAGTACTTTCCTTAATACTGTCTATTTTTTCAGAGTTTTCTTCAAATTTTTTATTTAATTCTTCCTTCTGTTTCTTGGAATCTTCTTTAATTAATTCCCATAATTTTTGTAAATCTAGGCCTCCTCTGGCTTCCTCCTTATCGCCCACCTGTTGTTCCATTACGGTGTCTGTAACTACCTCTGTTTCTTCTTCCCGTCTATCTTCTTCTGTTTCTTGCTCTTTCTCCATCCTTTTAGTAACACCTCTCGTATGCATTCCTGTGCCTCTAATGGTTGCCTGCTCAAGTTAAGTAATAATTAAGACGATTTTTTACTTAAATAAAGCCCACTCGTTGAGCGCCAATTTCAAATAAAACAAAACAAATAAGTTGCGTTGTCACTTATGTGTGACTCCCGTGTATCAACGTCAAGCCCCACGTTGAAGGCATCAATTTGAAATAAAACATGCAAATAGAAGATGATGATGCCCCACTGTTGGGTTCGCCAATTTGTAACAACTAACCGATGTTACGTGTTTTACGATTAATCTGTTATTTATTAATATTATTTATGTAGTCTTATAGGTGACCTCCTGTAACTCAAATTTAATAGACAAATATATTTGTTATTATGTTATTATAACTTGTATGTATACTATAACACAGGTTTACCTAATTATTCAATGTTTACGCAATATCAATGGTATACTTCATGTATTTAATTAATGAATTAAGAATTCTCTCCAACCCTAGTCCGTCCGTATTGTATAATTCAATTCAAAAATTGTGCAGGAAACACGTTAGTTCGGCAATCTCACGTTCCACCAGCTGTTGACAATGAGCGCTGTTATCCGTAATTGGCTTGCATCTAGGTTAACTGGTTCACCGGATTTTAATCACCCTTTTACCTGTAAATTACTCCACCCACAACATATAATACCTATTCTACAATAACATAAAACATCATCATATACCAGAAGGATTCTTTATTTATTTTGTACTTTAATTCAAACTAAAAGTGCTCTTCATGACTACAATAGAATGATATCGATTATACAATGATGGATCGATCGTTCAGTTGACCAGGTTCCTTTTAATTTATACAAATTAAATATAATATTAAATATCTCTTATCCCAGGGTACGTGTGATTCTTTTAACAATTAGTAAGGCCAGGTAATGCAAAATTAAGGTTACTTAGTATTACAGAATGTTATTAGTTCTTACTATATTAAAATTAAAATAAGCTGGTGTTACCAGGTTTGGTGACTCTCAAGGCAGCATTGTATTTCTGTAAACAGTTGAAGATTACAATTTGGTTACTTCCATCCAGAAAAAGTGTTCCGATTCTTAATAAAATTGGCGGTGTGATGTACTGGAAAGCCCCGGGAACTCTTCTGACCTTCGTTCTTCTCTTACGATCCTTGTGGTAGTCGGTCTCGTTGGAAATGGAGTCGTATTATAACTTGTTCTTGAAAGTGAAGGTTATTTCTTCAGAGACAAGGTCCTTGTATATTTTTTCTATAATTCCATTAATTTATGCCTTTTGCTTCCCTCAATTAGTCTCCTGGTTAGATGGGAAATCGGGTTTAATACTAAATCCAACGGAATTATCTTGAGGAGTGAAGTAAGAATTTCTCGACCTTTTTAGAGGTATTTGGTTATAATTTTGAAGTCTAATTTATTTTTTTATTCATCAGTTTGTATTATAGGATTAGTTTTCGACTTTAATTTATTAATTTAAATTCTTTTTTTATTTGTCAATTTGTGTCATTCTTTTTAAAAGTGTCTCCTCATCTGAACTCGATAGCATATAACAATCGAATAATTGAAAATCAACAAGATTTTTTACATTTTAGTTACCCTAACAACCACTACTTTCTGTCATTGGATGATATTTGATATCCTAGAGCCAGAATTATAAAACATTACTACTCTTTTTAATAAAATACTCCTTGCTTGGAATTATACCAAATTACCTAAAACTCTCACCCAATCTACCTTATTGAACCGTATATATTTTACTGTAGTTTCATTATACTGGACTTATTAAAAAGGTATTAATTTCCTTTTACAAATATTAAATTTAGGCCTATAAGTTTTCTTACAACTGTTATAATAATTTTGTTTTTAACTTAATTTTCTTTACCTGACCTACTGTACAAATAGTCACTGGTTTATGGCTACTTACATTAATTTATATTTCCTGGTTTTTAATTTATTCTATTAATTAATTCATCCTGGAACCTTTCATTATTTTACAACATAATTATAAGAACTACTTGTCAATTTTTAAACACTTATTGCCATCCTGGCCAAGTTTACAAACATTAATTCAAAACAACTTCATTAATCAATTTTAATCAATACATTTAACATAATATAATACCTAACACAGGTATTTATACTTAATTGTCTAAAGACAATTTTAACATAAATGAAAGGAGTACCACTGACTAAGTACTTCTATAAAACAACAGCTTCCCTCTTACTATCACCAAAACATAAAATAAATATCCTGTAAACACTACCATGCTACAGCATAAAAACAAGTACAATTTGTAACACATTAACCATTAATTGGAATGGTATTTTATAATTCATTACTACATCTCAAACTCCTCCCATTTGATACAATGTTTATATTTTACACCCCATATTATTTATTACATCTTTTAAATTTATGTACACCTCAGATGTATTAATTACTGAGTAACCTTAATATTTGGGTATTGTTCTAGACCATAGTTACTTCATTTTTTATGTAACGTAGGGGACCTCAAATCTGTTACATTACAATATTCAGATGCTTTTCAGCAGGTTTATATTTGGTATCTGGTCAAAGGGCCATTCATCATTCATGTTTGATGAAAGACCATAATGGCACCTTTGAAGTCCTTATCTATTCCTTGCCTTGAATTTTTAGTACTTTATCTTTTTGTTAAATTTGTACAATACTATGTGCAGCTCTTACTTCCATTTCTTGGTTTAGTCAAATTTGCCTTTGGATTTGTATTCATGATTGTATTATACTGGATGAATACTCCACCCTACAAACTTAAACATTTGTGAGAAATTGGATGGCTGCAATTAGTTAATGGACAATCCTGCCCGCCTTGGTGGCACATGTCTTCTCAGTTGAATCTGTGGGGTGAACGATTAAACCTATGTGGTGAAAATGAATCCTTTTTGTCAGGGCGTTGATCACAATTAATGCATATTGTTTACAAGAAAAAACTATAGTCAGTGAAGTACAGTATATATATTAGGGAAAATGAAAACAATGTGTATCCCATAACTGAAATTAATGTAGATTATAGTATATACTGTGTCATTTATACAGCATCATTACTACCTTGTAGCTGTATGCTCCAGGTGTTGCACTTTGTATATGTGTATGTTTTATCTGTGAGATTATTGAGTGTTAAGTGAGCTAATCAGATTTTAAATATGCTCAGTTGAAAATTTAGGTTTTTATTCTGAGACGTCCGAATAGAATCTTTTGCTGATTATAGCCAAGGGTAATTATTCTGGTAGCTGTTTGAATTGACAGCATCTTTAGTAATAACATATTGTTTGCCTGTAAGCTGCTAATTAATTCTTATATTATTTCTTGGATCAGTTATGTTTTTCAAAATCGTTATATAAAAATTGTTTATAATATAGTTATGTATTATTACACTGTAAGTGTAACAATACCAATGTTAGTTCTTATTGTTGTCAAGTTCCTTTAGCAGATTACTTTGTATACGTGTATATGTAGGTACCTATACATAGTACATGGTGTATACACTAGGGTGGGTCGAAAAAAGTGAATTTTCGAGTATCGAATTCTAATAGTGCGGAAAAGTTGCGTATTCACATGCTAATAAACGGAAAAATATTGAAAAAATTCCTATATTTAATCTTCAGTTCGCGCAAAGGGCCTAAAGTTTTAAAAAAATAACAAAAAACATCAACTACTGCCTTAACGCTCAAATTTTACAGATTAAGTTTTCGACTTCTAATAGCGTGAAAGTACTTCATTTTAGTTGCCTGATAATAGAAAAAATATTTAAAAAATCGCGTGTTATATATTGAGTTCACGCATAAGGCCTAAAGTTTGCGAATTTTGGTGAAAAATTGATATTTTTACAGTTTTACAAACAGACGGACTGTTGTATTAAAAATATGTACAAGGCCATTTTTTTTTACTAATTGTTCCTATGAGTGATTTTATATATTCAACTTGGATCCGAATACATCACCTTGCAGCTCTTCACCCATTTCGCAAAATTATTTTTGCTGAAATGACCCAGAACTCAGAAATGTAAGTGTGAAAAAGACAAAAAGATCCAACCCATTGAGAGAAAATTTATATACGATCAACGAACAACCAGGATCGGCTGCTTTTTGCAGTTTGGATAGAAAAGAAACTGTTGAACTTAGACAAAAGAAAACAACTACAATTGTTGCGAGAAACTGTTGCGCCTGACTGTGACACATGTGACACGGAAGCTACTCGGAAATCTTCGCACGAAAGAGGCAGTGAAATCGATTTGTCTTCAGTTCCTTCTACATCTCAAATGAGGTTGAAATTGATGTCTACTGCATTAGTAAGCGATAGATTTGGTGTTTCTGACAGAGCCACAGCTGCTATCGCTTCTAGTGTTTTGCATGATCTTGGATGATCTCTGAAAAAGATTCGTCGCTAGTGATCGACAAAAGCAAGATAAGAAGAGAAAAACAGAAGACACGAGAGGCCGTAGTACAAGAAATGCTCCGGCTTACAGTAACAAAGGGAATATATTTTGATGGTAGAAAAGATAATACTATCGTTCAAGAAAAAATAGGGGCTAAAATGTACCGCAGAGCAAGGAAAGAGGAACACATTAGCGTGACTCGTGAGCCTGGTGGGCAATATATCGGCCACGTTACACCGGCAAATGGAATTGGAAGTGAAATAGCCAAGTGCATCCTAAACTACCTACAAAATAATGATTTCGACATTAATGAACTGGAAGCGATCGGTTGCTATGGCACAGTGACAAACACAGGGTGAAAAAATGGTGCAATTCACAATATCGAGGTCAAAATTCAGCACCCATTGCAGTGGTTCATTTGCTTACTTCAACGAGCTGCCCTTCAGACATTTGTTTTGAGTACTTGGACGGAGAGACCACGGGACCAGCGTCATTCTGTGGGGAAATCGGCAAACAACTGCCTGGCTGTGACAAATTACATGTAGTACATTTCGAAACAATCGAATCCGAGGAAATCAATATAACAAAAACTGATCTCAGTAAAGATGAACAGTACCTTCTGGACATTGTCAGGCAATCCAGACAGGAGACTGTGCTCCAGATCTGGCTGTAAAAGATCCTGGACCTCTCAGTCATTCCCGATGGTTGACATGTGCAAACCGGGTCTTACGATTGTTCATTTCCCAATCGAGTCCTACGAACGAACTGAAGATACTTGCCAGTTACATTGTGAAGACGTATGCTCCTGTCTGGTTCGACGTTAAGAGATATCACTCAGTAAAATACGGTCCTAAGCATATCTTTAAGGTTGTACAAATAACGAGACATTTGCCGGACAACATTAAAAAAATCATCGATCCTGTGATTCAGAGAAACGCGTTCTTCTGTCATCTAGAGAACATGTTGTTGGCTATGATAGTGGATGAGAGACAACATATACGAGAGTTGGGTTACAGGAGGATACTGAAAGCAAGAAATCAACAGCCGAAGGGAAAATCTGTTAGAACTTTTATGCCTCCTTCAATAAATTTTGGTGCCACGGACTACAGTGAGCTGATTGAGTGGACGAAATGTAAGCTGTCGCCCCCTCCAATGATGGAAAGCTTGACAACAGAGAATATTTCATCATTTCTGCAAAATAACACTCTGCCTGAGTTTGAATTTTTAAACTTTCCCTGCCATACCCAAGCAGTTGAAAGATGCGTAAAACTTGTGACAGAGTCCGCCGGAAAAGTTGCAGACAAGATAACAGAGATGGCTACATTAGAGCAACTTTGCACTCAAGATCTTCGATGCCAAAATTCAACCAAAAATCCGATTTCAAGATAACGCCCTTGACTGATAGTGGCGAACCAGCATAATTTACCATGCCCTGAATGGTTGGATGGTTGGGTAGGGCGTGGGTGGAACTCGAATTGCAGCCACCTCCACATGGTGAGTTCTGGGTCATTTCAGCAAAAATAATTTTGCGAAATGGGCGAAGAGCTGCAAGGTGATGTATTCGGATCCAAGTTGAATATATAAAATCACTCATAGGAACAATTAGTAAAAAAAATGGCCTTGTATGTATTTTTAATACAACAGTCCGTCTGTTTGTAAAACTGTAA
The DNA here is from genome assembly GCA_034769895.1 of Magicicada septendecula. Lineage (NCBI taxonomy): Eukaryota > Metazoa > Arthropoda > Insecta > Hemiptera > Cicadidae > Magicicada > Magicicada septendecula. The sequence goes on along the minus strand of JAWRYS010000716.1, from coordinate 146,584 downwards.
AAATATCAATTTTTCACCAAAATTCGCAAACTTTAGGCCTTATGCGCGAACTCAATATGTAACGCGCGATTTTTTAAAATATTTTTTCTATTATCAGGCAACTAAAATGAAGTACTTTCACGCTATTAGAAGTCGAAAAACTTAATCTGTAAAATTTGAGCGTTAAGGTAATATTTGGTGTTTTTTGTCATTTTTTTCAAACTTTAGGCCCTTTGCGCGAACTGAAGATTAAACATCTGAATTTTTTCAATATTTTTCCCTTTATTAGCATGCGAATACGCAACTTTTCCGCACTATTAGAATTCGATACTCGAAAATTCGCTTTTTTCGACCCACCCTAATATACACTAAGATTATACCCTGCCTACTCCTAAGCTACTTCGGTGGTATACATGGGAGCCATTGTTATTATTATTATATATACTAAGATACAGTTACACATGATGCAAAGTGTTTAATTTGGTTTTTTATCCATCACAATTACAGAAATTTTTGTCAGTAACCGTATGTCATCAGATGATGTCATTATAATCCCCTCTACTACTACTCTCCAGCACTACAGCCCATGGTGAGCCCTGGCTTCCGCTACGACCCGTCTCCACTCATCTCTGTCCAGTGCCCTCATTCTCCAGTTCCTAATGCCCATCTTTCTCAGATCTTCTTCCACATCCTGCTGCCATCTTCTTCGAGGCCTGCCTCTTCTTCTTTTGCCCAATATCGTTCCACTTAATATAGTTTTGGGCATCCTCGTAACATTCATATGGGATACGTGTCCCAGCCATCTAATTCTAGCAGATTTTATGTGCCTCACCAGGTCTTGTCCACCAATCAACTCATTTATTTCACTGTTATTTCGGATCCTATACATATTCCCTTCCTTCACCGGTCCAAATATCTGTCTCAATATTCTTCTTTCAAAAATTCTTAGAGCGCTTATATCCTTATTTACGAGAGTCCATGTCTCAGATGCATAAGCAACAACAGGTCTGATCAGTGTTTTATATAACATCAGTTTGGTTCTTGGAGTTAGAAGCTTTGACTTCAGTAATGATTGGTTTGCATAGTAGGCTCTATTGCCGGTTATGATTCTATTTACTATTTTGCTGCTCACTCGGTTTTCATTCATTATTCAGAGTAACGCCTAGGTACTTAAATTCTGTAACTCCTTGGAAACAGTAATGGCCTGTGTGAAGGTCTAACAATTCTCTATTTTCCTTCGCAGACACTTTCATGTATTTTGTTTTAGCCTCATTGACTTCCAAACCAATTTTGCTTACTTCCCTCTCCATTTCAATAAAGGTATCTTTTAATACATTTTTGTTCCTGGCTACCAGCACAATATCATCCGCATATGCTCCTAGTTGCCTCATCCTTTTGAAGATGTGTCCTCTGAAGTCTATCTTGTTTATAGCATAATGTAGTACCAAGTTGAAGAGGGTTGCAGATAGTGGATCACCCTGCTTTACTCCAGTACCAACCGTAAAATCTCGGCTTTTGTTTCTTCCCAGAACTACTTTTCCTTTGAAATCTTTCAGACTGAGCAGTACCAGTCTCACAATCTTTTGAGGTACTCCCAATTCTTCCAATGCTATTCGCAACATTTTTCGATTTACACTATCGAAGGCTTGCCTGAAATCTATAAACAGTATATGGAGGTCAATACCATATTCGAAACATCTTTCGAGTGACTGCCTCATGACGAAAATTTGATCGACTGTGCTCCAGTCGGCTCTAAATCCACTTTGATGTTCACCTAGGATTTCCTCTGCATATACATTTAGCCTATCAAGGAGAATCATGGAAAATATCTTATAGACACAGCTTAGCAGTGTTATGCCCCTATAATTACTGCGCACAGTTTTATCTCCTTTTTTAAAAACTGGGCATATTACTCCAGTCTTCCAGTCATTTAGAATTGTCTCTTCCTCCCATACACTACATACCATATCATGAATTTGTGCAGTTAGTGCTCCACCGCCTTTTTTGATCAGTTCAGGGCTAAGCTGATCTTCGCCAGGCGCTTTCCCGTTCTTTAGTCGATTAATTGCTCTTCTCACTTCCTCAACTGAGGGAATTTCTACATATGGTTCTGGACCTATTCTTACATTCTCTTCTATAGTCTCCATTTTGTCAGGCTTAGTTAATATTTCTTCAAAATATTCAGCCCATCTGTTGAGGATCAGCCTGTCTTCTGCTATTAGTTTTCTATCTTTGTCTTTGCAGATATTTAGCTTTGGTTGGTAACTTCTGTTTATACTTCTTACCTCATTATACAGGTTTTTTGTTTTCTTCTGTTCTGATAATTCCTCTATTTTACACACCTTCTTCATGTATTCTCTTTTTTTCTTCTTACATAAATGGTTTGCCTCACGTTTGCTAGCTCTATATTGGTCACTATTCTGTCTAGTGTTTCTCTCCAACATTTTCCTTCTGCATTCATTCTTTTTCTGTGTAGCTTCTCTGCACTCGTCATCAAACCATTCGGACTGTTTTCTCCTTTTCACACCTACTATCTCTCTAGCCGCCTCTATAACAGCTTCTTTCATGTTTGTCCACTTTTCTTCAATATTATTGATTTCCTCATCAAGTTTGTTAGCTATCATTAGTTGGTATTGACCACAACAATGACCATCTTTAAGTTTATCGACATCCCGTTTCATTCTTTTCTCTCCTTTATCTCTTTGGATCATAGCTAGCTTTTCTCTGACCACTGTTCTCACTAGATAGTGATCAGTATCACAGTTTGAACCTCTCATTGCTCTAGTGTCTACTACAGAGGTTGCATGTCTTTTGCTAACAAGGACATGATCAATTTGATTCATTAGATCAGTCCCAGGGGCTCTCCATGTCCCTAAGTGGATTCTTTTATGATCAAAACTGGTGCTTTTTATGATCATTCCGCACGCTGTAGCGAACTCTGCAAGCATTCTTCCATTGTCACTGGATTCATTGTGCAGGGAGAATTTCCCAGCAACGCCCTTCAGAAAATTCTGGGGGCATTAAAGTCCCCCAGAATAACTAAGTCGTATTTTGGGACTGCTCCGTACACTCTTGTTAATTTTCCATAAAATTCCTCCTTCTCTTCATCTGATTTATCCTCAGTTGGTGCATGTACTGATATGAGTGTTATATTTCTGAAATGGCCTTTCATTCTTAGCTTGCATATTCTATCAGATATTGGTTCAATTCCAATTATCCTGTCAGATATTTTCTTGTTCATTATGAACCCAGTCCCAAACTGACCTGTTCTTGCTGTAGGTCCACTGTAAACGAACTTGAAATCTCTTTTCTTGATTACACCTTGTCCTTGCCATCTGATCTCTTGTAAGGCAATAATATCCAAATGAAATCTGTTCATTTCATCAGCAACTTCCCTCATCTTTCCTGGTTGCAGCATGGTCTGTACGTTCCACGTTCCGATGATCAATTTATGCTTCATTTGTCATCTTTTTTTCTTATCTTAATCCGATGATTCGTAATGTGTGCTTCTCCTAATACTGTCCCACCCCGGAGATAATCCCCTCTAAATTGACCAAATGCTCTTCCTTTTGGTATTCTTCATATTTATATTATTAAATAATTATGAACGATGTACAAAATGATGAAAAGGTAACTAATTGTTGCTGTAACCAAAATAAATCATTTATTTTTAATGTAGATAGTTGTAGTTATTAATATATTTGTAGTTATTAATATATTTTTTATATAACTAATGAGTGAGAAAAAATATAAAGCACGTGAACCTGTAACAGCATAATGTAAAAAAAATATATAATTTTACGTGCATAGGTGTTATTAAAACAATAGTATTTATGAATACATAAGGATTGTTTTAAAAGTTTTGGCAGGATTGTTTGTTTAGTGTTTGTACCGTCCCTCAGAATCTGTTTCAAAATTTGGAAGGAGCCTTGTACATGACATATACCTAATATAGTTTATATCTGATGTAGCCTAAATAAAGTGGAATACTGCAAAATATATTTATTGTCCTTTTAAAAAGTGTTTTATATGGTGAAATTTTGTACAACATGACAAACAATTTTCATATCACTCCAAACCCATACAAACCAAAACAAAGTAATAATTATTACTCTGCAAGCAGTATTATGTAGACAAATGTTGGCAGTATAATCTAAAGTGCATTCTAAGTCTAAAATCTGGTAGTTCATTGAGTGCAGTGGCTACACTGTATTCTGCTTTTTCTATACTACAACTGGCCAAATTGACCTTACAAACCTATCTTAGATGAGTTTGTATCTATCTCGGCCTTTGCCACAGTACTATGGTGTTACTGACAGACACCTTGCCAGTAAAAAGTTAAGTCCTTTAGACATTGAAGATGGCCTCCAATGGTGAGGTTGAAATGTCTGTTAAATAATAGAAGACCATGGCCTGATAGCCCGGACAGTCTGTAACTATATCTGAGATGGTTTGGTTTTGAGAGTATTACACTTTTTTTTACATTCAAACACAAAATTTATAACTGGCCAATGTTAAGTACATGTTTTTTCTTTTGATTACATAAATTTTGTTTGTTTACAAACTGTTGCACTGAGCACAAAAGTATGTTGAATTAGGAACAATAACATTACCTAAATTTTCTTGTTTTTGTGGTTATGTACACATTTCAGATTTGATTTATTTATAACCATACATTACATTAATGTGCATATATAATTTTGAATAACAACAAAATAACCTTTTGTCATTTGTTTCTTTATATTTTTGGTTAGTTTACGAAGTACATGTTTCCTCCAAATAAGAATTGCATATAGTTAATGAGAAAAGAATAACTTCTGTAGTAAAATTAAAAAATTACTATCATGGCATTAATTGTTTTATAGTTTCTTATTGTTAATGAGAATTTAATATTTAAATCTTTTTAAAATCTAAATAGTAATCTCAATTAGAATGAAATATTTAAAAAATGAATTTAACTTTTTGATACAATATTTAAAATATTTATTCACATTTGAAAATATATGAAAACCAGTTACACTACACTTTCGTTTATCCAGAATTGATGGGACCAGACCCTTTCCGGATAAATCAAACTAATGGCAAAAATGCCGATATTAGTGATGTTTACCTACCGCTATACAGAAAAGTTGGTTTTTTTTTATTTTGAAGACTTTATTCAAACTGTAATAGCCTACTGTACTGTATTTTACAAGTAAATCATAAGGAAAAACAAAATTTGTTTCAGAATATTATACTGTGTAAACAAGAAAAAAAAGTTATTTAGCATTAGACATTATACATAGATTATATTAAATTCAGTACAGTACAGTAATAGCATTTATAAAAATTAACAAGTTTAATTTAAATTATAGTAAAAAATAAAACCATAAAATAGTTTTTGTGATTTCCACTCGTCAATTTATTAAAATAATAAAACCATGACAGCTGTTTCGGCAACACAGTGCCTTCATCAGATGGTATAAGCTGACTAATTTTCGTACAAACGATACAGAATATAAAATATAATACAAGTGCTGTTGTATAGAGAGCGATAGTAATCTCGTGTCATTAAGATTTATACACATTACACAAACATATAACACAACATATACCAAGTCTATTTATACAAATTAAGCAGAGGCGAGCTATTTAGATCTAACTGATCATTTAATAATACATTTAAATATTTGTGTTTATTAATTTCAAGGGTTTCTAATAAATCAAGCTTTGGACCTTTATCAGATAAATGTAAAATTTCAAAATTGTCATTATAACTATGGTCTTTTTCTAACAAGTGATTTGCATAGTTTGATTTGCCATCATTATATCTAAAACTATAATTGTGACCATACATTCTTTTTTCGAAAGATCTACCTGTCTGTCCGATATACACTTTATTACAAGACCCACAGGATAATTTGTAAACACCAGACTTTTGCAGTTTATCTGTTTTACTCTTATTATTTTTAATATATTTTCCCAAAGAAGACTGCGTCTTAAAAGCTATATTTACATTCCTTTGTGTGAAATATTTACCAATATTATCAGAAGCAGAACCTATGTAAGTGAGAGTGTGATATCTTTTAATCTGTGTTGAGGGAGGGTAAACTAGTTTTAAAGCTTGTGAATAAAATTTTTTGTTTAACAAGTGATCTATGAGGCTAGGTTGGTAACCATTGTTGACAGCTATTTGTTTAATAATGTTAAGTTCTGATTGGAAATTTGAGTCTGATAATGGAATACTAACTAGTCTGTGGATAAAACTGTGAAAAGCAGCCAATTTATGTGAGTATGGATGTGTGGAAGTAATGTGTATCGTCATATCTGTATGTGTAGGCTTATGAAAAATACCGAAGTCTAATTTATTATTGCATTTTGTTATTGTAAGGTCTAAAAAATTGATACTATTGTTATCTTCTAATTCTAAGGTAAAGCTAATATTTTTGTGTAAATTGTTAATAAAATTAAGAAAGATCTGTAATTGTCTACGTGTACCTAGAAAAATTGCTAAAATATCGTCCACATATCTATACCAAAAAATAAACAATTTGAAATAAGGGTGTGCTCTAATTTTAGTTTCTATGTAGTCCATAAAGATTTCAGCTGCCAAAGGGCTGATGGTTTAAGTCATGGTTTAGGTCAGCTTATACCATCTGATGAAGGCACTGTGTTGCCGAAACAGCTGTCATAGTTTTATAATTTTAATAAATTGACGAGTGGAAATCACAAAAACTATTTTATGGTTTTATTTTTTACTATAATTCACAATGGATTTTCACCAAGTAAAGGCATCAAGCATTAATCACAGACTAGTTAGTATTCCGTTATCAGACTCAAATTTCCAATCAGAACTTAACATTATTAAACAAATAGCTGTCAACAATGGTTACCAACCTAGCCTCATAGATCACTTGTTAAACAAAAAATTTTATTCACAAGCTTTAAAACTAGTTTACCCTCCCTCAACACAGATTAAAAGATATCACACTCTCACTTACATAGGTTCTGCTTCTGATAATATTGGTAAATATTTCATACAAAGGAATGTAAATATAGCTTTAAGACGCAGTCTTCTTTGGGAAAATATATTAAAAATAATAAGAGTAAAACAGATAAACTGCAAAAGTCTGGTGTATACAAATTATCCTGTGGGTCTTGTAATAAAGTGTATATCGGACAGACAGGTAGATCTTTCGAAAAAAGAATGTATGGTCACAATTATAGTTTTAGATATAATGATGGCAAATCAAACTATGCAAATCACTTGTTAGAAAAAGACCATAGTTATAATGACAATTTTGAAATTTTACATTTATCTGATAAAGGTCCAAAGCTTGATTTATTAGAAACCCTTGAAATTAATAAACACAAATATTTAAATGTATTATTAAATGATCAGTTAGATCTAAATAGCTCGCCTCTGCTTAATTTGTATAAATAGACTTGGTATATGTTGTGTTATATGTTTGTGTAATGTGTATAAATCTTATTGACACGAGATTACTATCGCTCTCTATACAACAGCACTTGTATTATATTTTATATTCTGTATCGTTTGTACGAAAATTAGTCAGCTTATACCATCTGATGAAGGCACTGTGTTGCCGAAACAGCTGTCATGGTTTTATTATTTTAATAAATTGACGAGTGGAAATCACAAAAACTATTTTATGGTTTTATTTTTTACTATAATTTACAATGGATTTTCACCAAGTAAAGGCATCAAGCATTAATTAAGTTTAATTTAGCGAGAAAGAACAATAATAAACACACATACATGAATGATCAAAGTCTTTACTTTTTAAAAAAGTCCATTATTTTTGTCTGCTTTAGCGATGTTTCTCTCTTCTTATCTGTACGGTCACGGAGTCTTTTTAGAAGTAACAGTTTTGCTGGGATTGTCTCGCTTTGGCGCTCAAAATAATTTTATAATTTGTCCAGCATTGAAGTAGCCTCTGAATGGTTGATTGCCATTGCTATGTCATCCGCATCATCATCATCATCATCATCATCATTGGAACTTGAATCTTCATTGTTTGATTTTTTTAGAACACTCAGCGACGATCTCGTCCTCAGAAAGGAATTGATGCCAGGGATCATATTGGTCTACACCTACATTTAACCACTCGGATACTTCTTCCTCTTGAACATTTTCACAACCTTCAATATCTTTTAACAATTCAGTAATCTCTTTATTTCCAGAAAAATTAGCATTTTCGGCACTTTCTGTAGTTTCACCATCACAATTTTTCGCCATTTCTGGCCACAGCTTTTTCCAAGAATTTCTTAATATTTTTTGAGAAACATCTTCCCACGCTGCAGCAGACATATAAATTACATCTTTTATGTTAATTTTTAATTTTCTTCAAAATGGTCATAATATCTTCTTTTTTCTTCTCATTATCTTCTACTATTTTACTCAAAAGAGCTTTACAATATCGCCGTTTTAAAGCTTCAAGCGAACCCTGGTCCAATGGTTGGATTAGGGAAGTCACATTAGGAAGAAGGAATTTAACAAAAATGTCACCACTCCTCATCTCGTTCTCTGCAGGATGTGTAGGAGCATTGCTGATCAATAACATTGCTTTCAGAGGCAGTCCGTTTTTTGTAAGATATTTTTTGACATTAGGTACGAAGTCGAGGAAAAACCAATTTTTAAATAAATCTGCAGACATCCAGGCTTTTTTTGGGGGGATCTGTACAGTACCGGTAAGCAGTTAACACTTATATTTTTTAAAGCCCTTGGCTTCGCAGATTTGCCGATCAACATCAGCGGCAGTGTATGTTCACCTGTGGCATTTGACAACAAAGCAATGTCACACGATCTTTACTTTTTTGTGGCCTTTAGCTTTCTCATCTAGTTTAGACGCCAATGATGTTTTTGGCATCATTTTATAAAACAAACCTGTTTCGTCAGCATTATAAACTTGGGATGGTGACAGAATTTTCATCTGAAACAAATTTCTCAAAGCTTATTTTACACATGTCACTGGCTTTGACGTCTGCAGATAAGATCTCACCTGTCACAATGAGCTGCCGAATTCCATGACGTTCCTTCAACTGCGTTAGCCACCCACTGTTGATGGATCCCCCAATGATGTTGATGGACCGCGTTAGCCATAAATGATGGATCCCCACCAATTTTCATGTTTAAATTTAATGCCTTTTCTTGCAATATCCGTATATTGCAATATTCCTGATATAGGGACACCACAGTCTGTTTCTTGGCAGAACCATAAAAAAAGAGCATCGTCTAACGCCTCATTTTTTGTTTTCCGAGCTGTACTCCTTTCTCATAAACTGTCTTTGGTAACCATCTTTACACAAAAGTTTTTTATATGTGCCCCGTTTTTTTTTTTTTTTTTTTTCAGTCACCCACAGTGGAAATCCCTACTCCATAATCCGTAGCAATATTATTTAGTGTTTCACCTTTGTCAAGTCTATATATGGCCTCCAGCTTCTTTTGCATCGTAATGATATTCTTCTTTCTTTTACACAACATTGTTTAATGAGACAAATGCAGTAAACAGAACAATACACGGACATTTATGTATACAGACTACGAACACTTATAACTCTACGAAATGTATTGGAACTAAAAAGTAAAAATACGACTGCTTGCATGCCGCGCACACAATGAAGCCCTGAACAGTGTCAGGAGGTTGCCATTACTGCACTAGGAAATGTAACTGGTCACAACACGATGTCTTCCGGCACGCCAATGCGTGAGTCACTCTGAGTTACAATCTTGCCTGTCACTCACTGCGAGCTCACGCTTGCTACAGTCTGCGAATACACTGTAAAGTCAGCGCAGGCAGAAGTCGGAAGCCTTTGATGTAATAATGAGTTCTTAGAACTGTAACACTGGCTAACTGCGACAAACATCGCAACCGCAGATGTGGAGTTTTCTAGTCATTTGTGACTGATAAGATTCTCTTTGAATGCCGACATTAACCAGATCACCGAGGGAACTATACACTGCACTGTATTATTTTTACCCTTGCAGTTTAGATTAATTACGTTTATGTTGATGAGCTCTGAATGGGTATAACGTTGAATTTATAACAAAACAGGTTGTTTTTAGTACAAATTGTATCTTAAAATTCACCAGTAAAGTCGTTTAAAAAAAAAAAAATTATTTTGAAAACTTAATCCGGATAAATGAAGGACAGATAAACGAGAGTGTAGTGTACTTTGAAAATAAGCACCTAACAAATGTAAATGGGACCAGGACTGTATAAATTATCATATGTAAAATTCTATAAAATTGAGTGTAACCATACCTTGTAATGTAATCATATAATGTACAAAATTCAAATTTTCTTTTGATAACCTTTTTCTCAAATTCTAGTTATATATTTTTTGATGTACAGTACTCACCAAGTCCCCAGTTGCATATGATGTCATTCCCATAGGTCCATGACATAACTAGGATTTCACTTGTGTTGGATTTTGTTACTCCTTATCCTAAGATGGATTAAATTAGATGACACAGACATGAAACTGTGGACTATATAAGATTTTTATTTTTATAATCTTTAGTGTTTGAAGTGACAGCTAGCAGCAGCTTATCATTTTACGTGAGGATAGTTAATAGTAATCAGTACTGAATCCTGAATTGAAGTTCTGTTGTTATGAAAGACTTTTATTACAAAATATAAAAAAGAAAGGTTGTATACATTTTTTTGTTTTTTACTTTTATTTCAGATACTTTAAACTCGGATACCTGATTATTTATCAGTGTTATTTTAATTGTTTGAATAGTTTATAAACGACCATCAACAATGCTTAATTAGACAGTAATGCCAGTGAGATCCTTAACCGGAATTTTATACAAAGTCTGGTTTTATTTTATATGAAACTTTACACCCACTCAACTAATTTTTCAATTAAAAAGATTTAAAATTAAAAAGTTTAAATTTTGACTACAGAAAAAAGTTAATCATAGCAAAGAATATACGTAAACCCACTGATTTATATTCTCTGATTTATTAAGGTTTCATTACTGTGTTATATGCAGTGTTTTTTTTTTAACTTTTTCCATTCTTTTTGTGAATTGGTTTAAACATTTTCTAGGAAATTTTTCAAAATTTGTGACGTGACCAACAATATGATGCACAATCTTTGCCCCTTATCATCATCCTTTTTAAGAGCTCTCAGCCATAAAACATTTTAAACTTTTCACAAAGATGTTATTTCAGCTGTTGATAAGGTGGGAATATATCTACTTGAAGGGTACATTCCACTTCGGAACTTGTAAATATTAAGAACCTCTTGGTTAGATTGTGTTCTTAATGAGTTGTTAGAAGATCTGTTTGCATTTAATCCTGATTGTGTTTGCTTAGATTAATAATAATGTCTCTTTAATAGTCAAGGAGTTAAGCCGTATTGTGAGGCTTTCAGCATACAAGAAATGTAGTGTGGCCAGCACAGTGGTTTAGTCACCCATTATTACACCAGTATGTTATCCCATAACTCATTTCCACAGTCTGAATTAACTTGGGGGTTGAAAAACGCACCTTGATTTTTTGTGTGCACCTGGGACACGTAGATTAGACACCATACCGTCTGGTCTGCTAAGCTGTACACATACCGTCTGGTCACTTATTTGCATATAAGAAACTAAAATGCTATTAGATGATGATACAAGTGACTAAAGCAAATGTAATTAATATTCTTCAAGGTGTTCAAATGCTAATATTATTTTACTAGGAACCATTTAATTGAATGTAAGCTAATTGTGTTATACAGTGTGGATGTTATTACGTACACATTTGGCACAGTGTGGATGGTAACTAGTGGCATAGTTACCAGTGAGGATGTCACAATATGTAATGGGTGAAATTATTGATTTTTATAGTACTATCAATAAAGTGTGGTTGTCATCTGTAAAAAGTATTGTTATTAAAAGCTGCAGTATCCTGTATTCCTGATAATATTATGAGAATCAGCTTGATAACTTCTAGACTGTAATCAGCTGGGGATAAAACTTGGGTATCATTTAAGATTGATTATAAGTCGATCCCAAAATTAAATGGTTTACAAATAAATTCTGGACTTTTATTTTACTATCTTAATATTCCTTTTACTATATTAATATTCAGTTGTTGATTAATCATCATTTATTTATAACAGCAGGGTGTTCTAAGTTTTTTCCAGAAATGAAAGATTCAAAACAGATATTCAGTTTTGATAAAAATTTTATAGTTTAAACCTGATTTTAATAATTATGAAACAAAAGTAATCAAGACCTGTAATGTGACCGAAAGACGTTGTTTTAATACCGAAAGATATTGTTTTAATATTGTTATTATTTAAGATAAACTTCATTTCAATTGTCAGAGGCTTATAAGACAAAAACAGATTGAAAACATTATGAATGAAACTATTTTAACATATAAAAATGCCAGAAACCATAATATCAAAGATGGTCAAGATGAAATCTCATATTGCCATATTTTATAAAGAAAAGTTTTTTTCCATTTATTGTACTGTTTAGTAGTTTTTATCACGGTTGTTCTTTATAATAGATGTAATATGTGTTGATAGACTGTTGGAAAACTAAATTTGATGAATGTCAGTTACTTCTGAGTAAGTCATAGTCCTGAATAAATTAGTAGTAAAGTTGAGATACAGTGCCATAATTTCTTAAACACTGCTGGTGTGTGGACATACATACGTGTGTGTGTGTGTGTGTACGCGCGTGCGCATGTACTTGTCCTGGCTGCAGAGCTGAAAAATAAAATCCACAGTTACCAAGTTTTGTGCATTTAGAGGTGAAAAGCAGCACTAAACTTTTATCATGTAAATAATTCTTTTTGGAGTAAGCTATTAGTTGACAGGTTTATGGTATACCGTAACACAAAAATTAATTATTTTAATTAAGCAGTTTATTGGAATAAATCATTAACATTTCATACCAAATGTTAACTACGTTTTATTTAATTAATAGCAGTAACTTTCTCACACATTTTTGTAATAAACGTAATAAATTTCATGATGTAAATAACAGTATGATGATCAAAATACGTCATTTTTGTATTGTAGGGAATATGTTTTTATTTTTGTTCTAATTTCCATTACCAGTATATGTAACATGTTATTTACATTAATTTTTTAATTTCATGTCTAGCCCAGTGATGACACATTTTTTTATATGGTATGTATAAAAATTATATCTTATATATGCATATGTCATTAATACATAGTAAAACTAATATACTTTGTAACCGTACGTGTGTGTATGCATGCGTGAGAGAGCGTGCATATGCACGCGCATGTAGGCTTGCACAGGAAAAAAGTAAATTGTGAACAATTAATTGGCATGTCATCCATATTTATTATATCATTTAGCATGATTGGGCTCAGATGTTTATATTGAAATCGTAAAGTCTAAATTTTAATTTTACTTAACACAAGTTCAAGGTGTTGGTAGAGAGTAATAACAGTATGACAGGTAAGTCATAGAAAGTATACTCGTTAAGAAAAACAGTCATTGAAAGGGGCTAAAGAATTGTGTGACGAACAATATGAGGCTGTCGGTATTGCTTGGTGCTGGTTTCATACTGGAATATTATCATGGAATTTTTATGAGAGTGGTGTGAGGTTTGATGTGGAGGAATTGACAAGTGAAAATTAATTCATTGGTTATATGAACTGTAGTAGCAAAATTGTTACCACACCTGTATAGAATAACCTTATTCACTACATATATCATAAGACAATACTTGCTAACAAACAATTACATTTACTAGTGGTCGCCCAGTGGTCGAAATTCGACCGTAATTCATTAAATTTTTAAGCTTGAACGTTATTGAGGTTCTTTTGTCAAAGAGTATACCTCTATAATTATTGCATATAATTTTTTTGAATTTTGTTCTATTACGTCAGCTGCGAGCGTGTACAAATACATCATTAGCGTATGGTGTTTGCCTTAATTCCCTGCAATACCTATGAAATTTAAAATTTAATGTTAGTAACAGTTGAAAAAAAACACAATTACAGCTTGTATTCGTATTTATTTTTTGATATAATTCATTGTCAGTTTTAATTTTTTCATGTTATTATTTAATCAAATAAACGCTAATAAAAATGAGACTTGACATTCATAGAAGTATATACAATTCATTGTTTTCAATTCCAGTGGATTACATTTCATTTTTGGTAAGGTACAAATTTCGAAAACAGTTTGAAGATTATCTGCTACAAAGCTTATATAATTTTTTAATTTTTTTTTTCTATGCATTAATTTTCGAGTTATTTGAAAAATATGAAAGATAGGAAAAATGAGGTTTAGCTTGGCTAAGCCATATTTAAAAAGCAATAACGCGTTTTTTGACATTTCCTTGGGTTTTTTTTATTGCCATACTGACCAGGTTTCGCCAAGGCTACACAGTTATTTTGCCTATCTTTTTCGAATTATATAAAATTTAAATAAAAAATTAATACAAAATAAAAATGAAATAAAAAATGCGTGCATCGTATTTTTTCATATATTTTTCATTAAATCAAAAAAACCGGGCGGTTAAAAAAATAAATGTTGTCCATTGAACTTAAAATAGTTTGAAAGTGAATTTAATGATTCAGAACTTCTGTGTAAACGATGTTTTTTGTAAAAACTCTTTCATCATTTGCTAAATGCCCTTGGCCATTATATTCGGAAATATAAAATCTCAAACCATCGAATGATCGAACTCTACTTGCTGCGACGTACAATTGACCATGTGTATAAACTGGCTGCCTCAATAAAATTCCAATTTTTTCGAATGTTTGTCCTTGAGACTTATTTATCATCGCAAATGCAGGTATAATTGGAAATTGAGTTCTTTGAAAGTTAAATGGTAAAACAGTACCGGAATATGTTAAATTTATACGTGGAATCAAAATTCTCTTATTGCGTGCGGTTCCAGTTAAAACTTCGCAATCAATAGCATTACGATGCATACACTTGATGCGCATTCTTGTTCCATTGACTAATGCTTCCTTTGTATTTAAGTTTCTGATCAGTAAAACGATGCAATTAACTTTCAATACTAACTTATGTGGTGGCAAACCACTAATAGTCAAAGAATTCAAAAACTCTACTGGATAGTTATTGATTTTATTGTCATCATCACAAATTATTTTATCGTAGCTATGATGTTTTCTGTTCACCTGGTATTCGATTAAGTATATCAGTATTAATAAAAGTACAATCATCATTTTTAGGTGCTAAAATAACTGACTTCAATATGTTATCTAAGAGTATGTTTTCGGAAATATTTCCATACACCTCATTAATAATATTATTTTCATCTCCTATTAATTGCTGAGGTATTTCAATAATATTTTCACCAAACTGAGGGAATTGTGGGGCTTCGTCATTACCAATTTTTTTCAAGAATTCGACAAATTCTATTTCACTTGGTAAGGCTCTCATATTTTGAGTAAACGTTACTTTATGAAAATAAACAAATTTATGCCAACTCGTGACACAATTTTCAATTAAAGTTGCACGTGATCCATGTGGGACAACTGGTAAGATTTGCCGAAAATCACCGCACAGAAGTATCGTTTTCCCTCCAAATGGTTTATGTTTATCATTTTCATCGCATAGATCCTGCAATAATCTATCTATGATTTTCAACACTTGCAGTGAGCACATAGAAATTTCATCAATAATTATCAATGATGATGAATTTATGTAACGTCCATAGCTACTATTTGCGGTAATATTCACTACAGAATTTTCCAAAATGGGTATAGGCAATTTAAACACATTGTGTAAAGTTCTACCTCCAAGTAATAGAGTTGAAGCTATGCCACTGAACGCTGTTGCAATGCAACTAAGATTAAGCGAATTTAATTTGTGAATGATTGCTGTTTGTGTGAATGTTTTTCCACAACCTGCATGAGCGGTTAAACAAAAAACATTAGATCCAGTATCATGATGCAAAACTTCACGAATCACATGATCAATTAGATTACGTTGTTCAATATTTGCAGTTTCATAATGCTCAGAAAACAGAAACTCTTGTTCTATTGGATCAATAGCATTTGCTTCGTCTGTTCTCTGCGAATACGTGGGAACTGGTAAACCAAGTTCTTGACATGACAAATTATGAACATTCAAAATATCTTCAATTTCTAATAGAGCTGTATTAAAGGATACTTCTTCGTTGTAATCTCTCAAAAAATCTTCACTAATATATACTTTAAATTCATTCCATAACGCCAATGCATTGGGTGGCACATTTAATGCACAAATGTAACCAAATAAATTTCGCATTTGTTTTGGTGAATGTAATTCTTTTGCTTCATTTAAACATTCGCGCCATTCATTATCATTTGAAGCAATGCCGCGAGCATGGCACGCTTCAACAAAAGAAGTGTGTACAATTCCATTGTATGTTCTAACATCCTCAAATGATTTTGGACCACAGACATGTAATAAAAGCAATCGTAAATGGAAAAGTTCGATGTCTTTTGGTGATACTACATATATGCATGTAATGATTTTATCACCTCCACGCCTTCTCTTCTTCCATTTTTTTCGGGAATCTTCCCACACATAATGCAAAGGAATTTCAATATACTTATATTCATGCTCTGATGGATCTGATCGATTCAATTCAAAAAATGCTAATAATTTTGTTTGTCTTGCATTTTCAATTGCTTGACGTTCTTGCCCTTTTCGAAAGTAAACATTCTGTCTACGCGGTAAATGAATGTCAAGTCTAACGATGACATGTGATTGGAAATGCATTGGTAATTCATAGATGCGCCATACAGCTTCAGTTGATCTGACATAACGGCCATTTAAAAAATTTTTAACTTCATCAATTTGTATTTCTTGACTTGGTTCATTTCTCTCTTAACCTAATTCAACAGATGCACTGTCATAGCCTTTATACACGTATTTATAAATGTATTTAACACTTTTAACTGTAGTGCATACTTCAACATTTATATGGCAATTAAATTTGGCAAGTAAATACGGATTGTATAGTACAACATAACGATTGTCGAGGCAACTACCGCGAACTTCAGCATTAATACCATTATCACGCCTTCTGTATAATGGATATCCATTTAATGATTCACATGTAAATTCATTAAATCGTTTTGGATAATCTTTTGTGCATTTTCCATCTCTCATACATACAGAATTTGGATTAAGTACACCGCATGGACCATGCATCATGTGTTTTACAACATATTCATGTAATGTAGGATGTGTTTGAATGTAAGGAATCTCCGCAGATACAACTTTATCAATATCGGTAGCGTTAACAATTTTATCTTGCTCATTTAAAGAGAGTAAAATGTGAGCATGAGGCAATCCTCTCTTTTGAAACTCAATTGTATAAATGAGTGCTTCAACTTTACCGAAGAGTTTTTTTAGTGTAAGGCCCTCAATTAATGCTTTCAGTTTGGACTTGAATACACGCACAACAATATCAGGGCAAAAATTAGCTGACTCACCTACACCAACATTGCTAACTATTTCAGGCCAACTTGGATTGCAAGTCATTGTAATAAACAAAGAAGGCTTTCCGAAATGTTGTACAATTGACATTGCATCTAAATAATTCTGATACATATTTCTTGGAGATCCATTGAATGAAGATGGTAAAATTACTCTACGGCCAACATTATTGGCATTGGGGTTCAATTCTAAATAATCTGTTAAATTGTTGTAAACTTCAGACCTAAGACTTGTTTGATTTTGTCGAATGAAATGTAACCTTGTGCCCTCTATTCTCACATACATATCAACTATCCACTGCAGAAATAATTTTTGTGAATGGTGCAACATGCTAAAATCTTCTCTAATTGCAAGTCGATAGGCTGCATACTGAAGCATGGTTAATTTATTTCTGGGCGCTCTTGAATTAGATGTAGTTGGTACATTATGAGAAATATTGATATGCCACCCAGTATCACCATTTGGAAAAAGTAATGGATACGCTAAAGGGTCCAATGATGAATCCAAAACAGAGATATTTTTAATGGTACCATTAACTTTTGAAAACGAAACCATATTTCGTTCAAAGGGTGGCTCACCATCAACTGTACTAAATATTACTGCTACATCAGTTTGAACTGCATCATTATAACGGCGTAGATCTAAATCACGATTGACTTTAATGAGCATACAAATTTCTTTATTTTGATTTTCAACTCTCTGACAATGATCTTTCATTGCAATGAATGACCGAACGAAAGGATTAATGCGTTCCAATTCAAGAGAGATTTCGTGCATTATATTGTTATTGCATGTTTGATTATAGTGTTCACGTAATCTATAATTGACAGCAGTGTCAACATCATAAAAATATAATTGCGCATAACATGGTGAGCGACCATATCCAGCAGCCATTGGACCTGATCTGTGATAAAAAACATCATGTATTTTAAAATGATACACTCCACGCGCAACTGTATCCAAAATTTTAGCTTCTGAGCTAACCATAGCAAATGATGAATTGTATTTACGAATGTTTTCAAAATAGTTTTTTGACTTTCTTTTTATTGAAGGTTCATTTGAAGTAAGTCCATCATACAATGATTTAAAGTATTCATTTTGACTTAAGGCCGGTAATATTGCTTTACCCTTATGACAACATGAAGTGAATGCAGTCCTTTCACCTAAAGTGACCTCAGATTTGAAATGTTTTGCATTGCAAAACCTGCATTGTAAATGCATTAATCCACAATCAAAAGTATTAAAATTTCTTGGAATGACATTCAGTGCGCATTTAAATGTATCCCTCAAAATAATTTCATCATTTTGTATACTATTTACACTATTTAAATTTGCATTTGGTCTATTATCATTTTGACTTTCACGCGAATATATATTCCTTCTTCTTTGTCTCTCACTCCGACCCGTCAGTGTTCTATGTCGAGGCATAATGGAAGTAGGTGCGAATATCTGAATGTAAAAAAAAAAAACATGTAATGAAATTACTGAAACTAAGATTAGACAGGGTTTAATTTAAAAATAATAAAATGTACTCACTTTTTTGAAACCACCAATAATAATTAGGCGAGAGTAAGTCAATTCAAATTGCTGCTACAAAATTTTCCTTTTGCAACAGGTGTATATTAAGCAAGCTGTATTTCACTTTCACTTTCAACTGCACATTAATATATAAAACACAGATATCTAATATACAAAATATAAAATAAACGCTTTTTTGCCTTGACATACACTCCACAGACTATTGAAAAAGGAACATTTGAAATCACACAAAATTCACAGCTCATTCAGTCAATCTGTCAGTATTAAGCAAGCTGTATTTCACTTTCAACTGCACAGTAATATATAAAACACAGATATCTAATATACAATATATAAAATAAACGCTTTTTTGCCTTGACATACACTCCACAGACTATTGTTGCCTGGCAACAAAATTATTTTATTTTTAACAATTACCATTGTTTGAAAAAGTTTAAATGAATTTTCAAGTGCAAATGAATGTTTTATTTTATTTAATTTAATGTATTTGTAACACATATTATATATAAATTTTAGCTTTCTGCACTCCTTCTCCATATAAACTTTAACTATGCCAAATCTCACACTCCTCCGTGAGCGCAATATGCTTAAAAAGGGGTACAAAGTTTTCTCTTCACGTATTAATATATAAGATTACAATTTAAACAATTTTTGTTTACTTTATCAGTGAAGTTAGACATACAGTGACAAACAGTATTCTTTTTTATGACATATCATATCATGCACGCACACAATGCACGTGCGTGCACATACACACACACACACACACTTTATAAATTTTAAAACTTATTACAAATATGTTAGTTTCCTGTATAAACATAAAAAATAGGGCAGGTAGGTATAACATTCACATAATTTTAATGAAGTTATATATTAAAATTGTAATAAACACTGTAAATGTTATAGGACAGCTCACAAAAGCAGTAAGAAGCTGTTTGAACAGTGTCAGAAACTGGAGAAGGTTTGGGGCCATGTGTTTTCATGTTCATTGACACTTTCTCTGACTGCACCAGATTCCTGGTATCGGAAAGTCAGAGAACTTGTCGACAAACAACAGAGTGCTCCAGTGTGGATGAGTGAAAACAAGGTAAATACAGTACACAACAGTTTTATTGAAGTTCATGGGCAATGTAGCTCATGTCATTCTTTTGACTCTGAAAATATTTTTCAAGTGAAATAATGAGCTTTGTTAATTTGAACAGTAATATAATTATTTATTCTGAACTCCCTTGAGAAGTTTATAATCAATAAAAATAATGAATTAATAAAAGGTAATTGCCAATGACCAAACAAGGCTATTGGCGATTTACTTTTAAGACTTGCATGCACGGACACGCATGTGTGTGCGCGCACACAAGTGTGGCACTCCCAGATGTTGGCCCACCCATGAAAACATTTTCCTTAAATGCCGACCTTGTTTGTCTTATCGCTTCAGGGCTACTATTTGGCTACCTTAGTGGTTAAGAGTGTCAATCATGCTGATATTCAGATATGATAGGTTCATCAAGTAAGAAGTAATGTTTTTGCCTTGGTTACAAGGGTGGTCTGAAAAGTTCTCAGCCTAACAATGAAAAAACAAATTTATAATTTCAAAATGGTTTTTATTTTTCAACATAATCTCCCTTAAGACTAATACACTTGTTCCAGCGATGCTCTAATGCCATTATCCCATATCTGTAGTGATTCTCTGGAAGGTCCACAAAATACCCCTGTGCAGCTGCAGCCACCTCTTCATTAGAAGAAAATCGCTCTTCTGCGAGGAAGTGCTTGAGTTTCGGAAAGACATAAAAGTCAGAGGGAGCCAGATCTGGAGAATAGGGTGGATGCTTCAGCAATTCATAGTGCAGATCTCTCAATTATCCCATCACCAAAACACTTTTGTGGGCAGGTGCATTGTTGTGATAAAAGATGATTTTTTCTTATCCAAACCGAGTCTTTTCTTACAAATTTTTTTCTCTAGTTTGGTTAAAAGATTATAATAATATTCTCCGGTTATTGTTCTACCCTTTTCGAGGTAATCGATTAACAAAATGCCTTTAGCATCCCAAAACACGGATGCCATGACCTTTCCAGCTGATGGGACCGAGTTTGCTTTCTTTGGCGCAGAACAGCCAGCTTCTGTTCACTGTTTTGACTGCTGTTTAGATTCTGGTGTGTAATGATGAATTCACGTTTCATCCATTGTAATAAACTGACACACAAAATCAGTTTTATTTTTGTAAAACTGCTCCAAGCACTGTTCACAGATTTTCATGCGAATTTGTTTTTGATCTGCTGTGAGCATGCGTGGCACCCATCTTGCACAAAGCTTTTTTATATGCAATTCTTCATTCAAAACATAACCTACACGTTCTTTCAAACTGCCCACAGCCTCAGCAATTTCACACACTTTAATCCGTCGGTCACCCAATACTAAATCGTGTATTTGTTCGATGATTTCTGATGTTGCACTTTTTGGGTGTCCCTCACATGGATCATCTTCAAGGCTGGTACGGCCAGGTTTAAACTTGGCAGCCCATTTCTTAATTGTCAAAAATGAAGGAGAAGATTCCCCATAACTTTTGTAAACTTCGAATGAATTTCATTCGGCATCAAACCTTCTTTAACAAAAAATTTTATCACTGCATGATATTCAGTTTTATCCATTGTACAAAATAAGCACAATTACACTACTTCAAATAGCTGTATACAAAAAAACGATGTGATAGATTGACTCGCAATTTCACATGAATTGTTGTGACAGGCATACCAACCTAAGGAAAACAAATCTTGCTCATAGAGTTGATGTCTATGATCAAGGCCGAGTACTCTTCAGACCACCTTCGTACAAGCCTCTTTGCTACCTTTTCACATGGTGGAGTCACTTGGTTGGAGAAGGAGCAAAATCACTTACTGTATTCCATGCCATTGAAACACTCCAGTACTCATTATACTGAATGGTTGCTATGGCAATATAGCAGTAGAGGTAGAACTATCACAAATGCACCATTAAAGTGGGGAAACTTGAATAACATCTTCAATCACACCTTGAAGGTGTGAGTAGCTTGTGCTCCTGCTCATGTCCAGATTTTACTAAATATATATGGAAGGAACCACACTACTGTGTCTGAACTATTTGCCCTAACATGTTCTGTGTACTCACTTCATATCAGAGCTGTGTTGAATACATGATAATAAGCTCTGTTCATCTGGCGTCTATATTTGGTACAAAACAGTAATCTGTCGTACACGAGTTGTTCTATTTTGTTTGTAACTGATGAAGCCTTGGTTCCTCATTCCAATTGAAGCAGGGTTCTAAAGATCTGTGTTGTATAGAGCGGCTCATGTATTCTTTGCTGCTATGACGTCAGATGTAGGTGGCCACCACTCCAATGGCAGTGCACACCATATTCTAGACTTAGAGCTGCATATGACAATTACTTTGAGGAAACTAATTTGAAACTTGATGACTGCTTTCTTCACAGCTCAAATACCAGTGCTCAGATTGCTGCACTGTACATCAAGAAGCGGTACTTCGAAGTAAGTGAGAGCTTCCTGTTTTTCCTTAATCTTCCTCCAGCATTAGGTATTTCTAATCTAATGTTGTAGCAATACTAGTAGCCTTTTTCCTAGCATGTTTAAAATGGTTCTTTAAAGTTAGCTAGAGTAAAAATCACCATTCTAAGATACCAGATATAAAGCTGAAACAATTTAAGAAATACCAATGTATGTGTAACAGTTTCCGTTTACTTTCTAGTAGCTTAGGACCATCTTTGCTTTGTAGTAGGCCAACTGAACCCATCCAGTGCTGTATAGTATCTGTCACAACATAAAAATAAATTATGATTAATTCTTATTATAAACCTCTGATAATAGAGATTCTAAAATCTACTTGTAGTTGATAAGTATCATCATCATCATCATCATCGTCGTCGTGATGATACAGTATAACAAAAAATATAGGCAATTTTTTCCAAATATTTTCTAAACTGCTAGTATATGAAGCAATGCTGCTAGTGTGACATGCTTTGGGTAGAGTAATCTCAGTAGTTTGTCGGACATTGTAGGATACAACAAATGCATGAATTCTAAAGTCTGCTTCATTTCATTTTATTGTGTTCGTGTATGGAGGGGGGAATTTTACGTGCGTGTGAGAGAGAGAGGGAATTTTACACAATAGTGTAACTATGTTGATAACACAGTAGCTTAGTGAATAGGTTATATACAAAACAGACATTCTTGCTTACTTTAAAGTGGTAATATATTGAATAACACTTTGTAGTTGTGCAAGGTCACCAAGTTTCAATTTAGTTTCCTCAAAGTAATTTTCGTATGCAGCTCTAAGTCTAGAATTGGCTCTTTTACCTCAGATCAAAAACTGCAAAATATTCATTTGTGAGAAAGTATAAATTTATATGCTTGTATGATAAGTCATTTGATCACTTGTATGAAAAATCATTTGATTTTTAATGATTAAAATCAAAAATCATTTTGTGAAATAATTTTGTGATCAACTGAAGCAAAATTAAATCAGTAATTTCCGGGGAATTTAAGAAATTGTTTTTAAAAATACTAAAAATTCAAATTGAAATAAAGAATCCTCTATATCATCAATTTGGTTTTAGACAGACACATTGTATGATAGACCACAGATATGTAACAGTAAAGGAATTAGAAGAAAAATTCGTTCTTTCTTGGTGCAGATCAAGCTTTAGATAGTTTGACACGAAGCATTGGTGCAAGTTAAGCAAAATACTATGAGAACTTACCGAGTTATAACAAAATAATATTTAATAAACATACACATCTTACAAATCCCTTACCTGCTTCGGGTCCCAGAGTCTTCACGTGAACTCTCAACCTATAAGTGATTTAGGGTTATATGTCGTAATAATTACTCTCATTCACTGTTAACTATTTCAATTTCATTTATTATTCTTTTTTATTATTCTCTTTTTTATGGAGCAATTAAAAACATGCCTTCTCCTGCTCTATTCTCTAACATTTCACTTAAACAAAATTAAATACTGAGGTAGCGACCCCATCTGACCAAAACAACAAACTTACATCTCTTACTTCTTATAATTAAATTAAATTATTTATTAAATTAATTAAAGGCAACCCAGCAATTTGCTCTCTCTCACACACACACACACACACACACACACACACACTCACACACACACACATCTTTTACCGCCTTTATTTAACTTTAGCGCTTTTGTAAATTTTTTATATAGTGATTGGTATATATTATTCTGTTACTTGACTGGCGGCGTCCCTGCAGACCACGCGTCAGGCACCCTTACAACATTTTTGTTCACTTGTTTGCATCCAAAAGATGTTGCACTGATTAAAATTTTGTTCACTGGCGGTTATTGCTCTCCCACTGTCGTTTCACTACTGTATCACATGGTTTAAGCACACTTTTAATAATTTGGTTGTATTTCGGCTCACGAGCCTTGTTACGCTGAACCGGCCGGTTCCGAAGCTATAGGACGACAGACGCCAGATTCGACGCTTCCAAGATGGCCAAAACGTTCTCCTGCTCACCAGCTTGCTTTGGGGTAGGCCGAATGTGCGTCACATGATATCTCATTAGGCCACGCTAATTACTGTAGATTCGCTCTGGCTGACTAGCGAACCTCATACGTGACAATTCATCTGTTCGCGCAGGCATACGTGCGCTCTTTCACATTCCACAGCACCTGGAACTGGCGTACCTGGCCGAGCTAACAGACCCAACGTGCAAATGGGTGTTTCACAAGTGAACGCTGCTCTGAAATTGAAGCCTTGTCCGGGCAAGTCCCCGTCTTTACCATTTATTGTTTATTAAAAGAAAACCCCATAATTCTGTCCCGTTACAATACCCCCCCAATGAGAGGTTTTCTGCCTAAACAGAAAAACTCTCATTGCTAACCCCTAAGAGGACCAGTGAGGATATGGCGCCAACAACCCCCCTTTATAATTCCTTAATAAATCATGGGTAATCTACCCCCCCCTAGTTCGGCGACTATGGCTGTACCTGAATGACATTACTGGACTTCTCTGTCGGAGATCCCAACACCGTAAAATCAGACAGGCACTCACCACAGTAACACCTAACCTTGTAACATTTCAGAAAAAAATCAATAACTGGCCTTATACCAAACCAGATCCTCAACCGATATATCTCCCCTTATAAATACTGGATTGCCTTTAGCAAAGTACTGGATGCGTACATATGTGCCCTACTACCTTAAAATTAGTACACATTAACTCAACTAAACATCCCTCACTATACCAAACCCTAACCTCAAACAAGTATAATCATTTTAAATTAGCATGAACATTTCATCTCTACATATAAATACAGTTCCCTTACTTTACTCAGCTTTTATTGGTTTGTTTGACATTATCATTTCAAAACGAAAATAAATTATTTAAATTTCGTTCATGTAGTGAAATAAATCTAAGTTCATTACCAAAGATCCACATTAAAATCAATTGACATCACCCCTTTTAATTAATCATTTTAATTGCAACTTTCAAAATTTCAAAACTGAATTTACTTTCCTTATAACTCTTCATAATTGTATGCTAACAATTATTGTAAACTAAACTACTTACTTCTATCATCAATTCAAATACAACTACACTTGGTTACAAAATATAATGTAAACATTATGAATCAGCTGACACATTCCCAACCTATAGCGAACCTCAAAATAAAATACTCTCTTTACTTCAAAGAAAAAAAAACCACTTTTTTTTTACAGGAATTTAATTTCCAGAAATATCTATTTTGACAATTAATAAAAAGAAACAAAATTACTAAATTAAATTAATTAATAAGAAGAATACAAGAAACATACTACACATTCAACACCAGTTATCAGCTGATGTCTCATTACCAGGTGAATGACCTTCTCTAGGCACAGTGAATACAAGTAAAACAAATACACAAAATTATACAATTGCAGTTATCAAATGTTCTAGTTAGATATAAAATTATTACAATATTGAGTCTAGTCTTTAAATCATTAATTCTCATAAGTGAATGTTTATCATTAATCATTGAATTATAAAGCACAGAGCAACCATTACCATAACAGTGCGTCAACAATACACACCTCTTTACTCAGCCTAGCAAACTTAATTGCACTGTGGTTACGGTTTATTATCATTTTAACTGAATATTCAGTTACCTCCTACTTCTACATCATCATTTTTTTATTATACCCCCCTTTAACCCAGTTACAATTAGGTAAATCACCTGCCGGGTAAACCGGATCAGGCATTTACCTGGTTGCATAAACACTCTATTGTTTATGCCCCTGACTTGTAACGGCCAGCTCCTTTTCCACACACACTATTTTTTCCTGATGGTGGACTGTAGCGCCCATTTGCATCCACAAGAACTGAAGTTTAATTAGGGTGTAGACGCTGCCTACCCCGTTCTTGTTTCAGCGTTATAAAAAATTCGGCATTACTGATGTCCGAGGACACCAGTAATCCTACTAAAATTTACTTATACACCCTTAACACTGCACTATCACCCCCTACGATGATAGCCGCTGTTCCATAGTTGTGGTGATTCCCCTAATTTACCCCCCCCCCCGGTTAATTTCTAAATTCACCAATTTTGAAAATAATAAGTATGGCTAGGATACAATCTGCCTAACAACACTTGCTACCAATAATCCAAATCCACGGTCAGGGTTCGGTGACGCCGTGACCGCCCGAAAGTGGGGAATCACAAGTAAATAATATATGTTATATATTTATATTCAAAAATTATAAATCTCATTATATAACTCATAATACGCATAATGTGTCATAGCCCCCATTCATTTTCTTTCTTACTTTCTTTCATTGTGACTTTCATGAACATAACAATAGTGAGTACAACAAAATATTTATGTGTTTACCTAAACTAATCCATTCATATTTATACAAACTACGAGGGGTAACCCAAAAATAAGGTCTCCATATTTTTTAAAAATAGAAAAAAAATTTATTATCAAAACTTTTTACATGGTTGTGAAGCATAAGAACACACTATTTTTCAACATAATCGCTGTTACGTTCAATGCATTTTTCGAGCGGCTGTGGCAGTTTTAGTATGCCAGTGTCATAGATACTCGCCGCCATGTCATTGAGATAGCGTTTGACCTCGTCTTTCACCTCGTCATCGTCATCGAATCGCATTCCACCCAAATGTTCTTTCAAATGTGTAAACAAATGATAGTCACAAGGTGCCAAGTCCGGACTATAGGGGGGGGGGGTGATTATGTCCCATCCAAATTGGTTCAGAAGATCGGCAGTTGCGCGGGCGACATGAGGGCGAGCATTGTCGTGAAGAATGGACACGCCCTTGGTGAGCATTCCTTTTCTCCGGTCCTGAATCGCCCGTTTGAGTTTTTTGAGTGTCTCACAATATGCGTCTGCGTTTATTGTGGTCCCAGTAGGCATGAAATCGATCAACAATACACCTTTCCGATCCCAAAACACAGTCGCCATGATCTTGCCGGTAGACTGTGTTTGTTTGAATTTTCGCCACCTTGGTGAAGTTGGATGCCGCCACTCAAGTGATTGTCGTTTGGATTCAGTTGTGAAGTGGTGAACTCACGTTTCGTCACCTGTGACAATGGAATTCAAAAAGTCGTCTCTTTCGTCTGCATAGCGCTCAAGAAATTCGCGGGCAGCTTCGACGCGTTGCCGTTTGTGGTCTTCTATGAGCATTCGCGGAACCCACCTTGCGCACACCTTCCGATATTTCAACTTTTCAGTCACAATCCTCTGAATGGTGGATTTCAAAACTTTAGGAAAGAAACAAGAGAGCTCGTGGATAGTGATCCTCCGATCTTCACGCACGACTTCGTCAAGTTTCCTGATCGTCTCGTCTGACACTGACAGTCTCCCGCTTCTTTCGTCATCATGAATTTCTGTACGACCAGCTTTAAACTCTCTACACCACTTGCGGACGTTTTTGACAACTAACACCTTTTGCGTTAAGAAATCGAATGACTTCGCGAAGTCCGCACTTGGCGGGAACAGCGATCGGGAGGTCCATTCTTAACGGCTGCCAAGCCAAGACTAATCGACCGAGCGAGCTCAGCCACCGCTTGTTTCAAAGAGGGGAGATGGCCGCACACAGCAGTGCTGCCAACTGCCGCCCAAAATATTTCCCTGCGGCTCTAGTCCTTTGGAGACCTTACTTTTGGGTTATCCCTAGTAGCACCAAACAAAGAGTTTAATTTAATTTATATGGGCCCATTTGAAAGCCCCATTTGGACCCTACTGGCCCAAGAACTTGTTAGTCTTACTTCTTCCATTCACACACACAACCGTACATTATCTATACACATTTTTTTTTTCTAATCATTCACACCTCCATTCACACGTTAGTTTCTATTCTTCTCATTTTCTGCCAAGCCAAGACTAATCGACCGAGCGAGCTCAGCCACCGCTTGTTTCAAAGAGGGGAGATGGCCGCACACAGCAGTGCTGCCAACTGCCGCCCAAAATATTTCCCTGCGGCTCTAGTCCTTTGGAGACCTTACTTTTGGGTTATCCCTAGTAGCACCAAACAAAGAGTTTAATTTAATTTATATGGGCCCATTTGAAAGCCCCATTTGGACCCTACTGGCCCAAGAACTTGTTAGTCTTACTTCTTCCATTCACACACACAACCGTACATTATCTATACACATTTTTTTTTTCTAATCATTCACACCTCCATTCACACGTTAGTTTCTATTCTTCTCATTTCTTTCTCATACTTCCTAAAGGGATCAGCCAAAATATGATTTATAAAGCGGGGGTCGGTGATGGTCAGACACCATACGTAAACGAATATGAAGTGAAAGCACTTTTGACAGCGTTGAAAGAGCTATATAAAGAGACTCTAAAACCGACCCCGTTGTTCTTACTACTACTTCTTACTACTATTCTTATGTCTATTTTATTTGGTGCTTGCACTGAACTTGGCATTTGCATATTTTAATGCAAATGATACTGGTAATATATATACTTGAGAATTGCCTCGTTCTATTTTTATTTAATGCACTCTCTCGGGCAATTGTTGGTATGTGGTGTGGTGCTAATTTATGCACCCTGAGTGTAAAAAATTTATTTCCACGTACCTTAGGGGTCCCCCTCCCCTTTCAATAATACTGTTGAATTTCTACTTGTTACCAATTTTGTGAAGCCGGACCATCGTCGTTTTCACCACCCGAAGGAAGTTACCGCCAACCATGGTCCACCTCCAATCAGCCAAAACCCACGGTCAGGGTTGGTAAGTCTGTGACCGCCCAAAAATGGGGGAGGATCCCTTCTGAAAACAAACAACATATATTCATACAACAACATATATATATTCAATTACCTATTGTGACCAATATCGCTTTAAATTTGTGGTGTTGTGTGTACCCACTGTTTCTCGTGTCGCCTGGTTTTGCAGAACATATGCATTGTCCATCTTGACCTCTATCACTTCGTATGGTCCCTCATACAACAAAAAGAATTTCTTTATCTCTTTATCCTGTGCACTCGATAAATCATGTCTTCTCACTAGTACCAACTGACCTACCTCATCTTGTCCACTTGCCTTTAGCATCATGCCGCCGCTTTCTTCTTTCTCCCTTAGTTAATAGGTTTTCATTGGCGAGTTTAAGTTTTACTTCCAGACCTCGGGTGTTGCTCTCCGGTGGATAGTTGAACAGCTGTTCCAGAATCCTAGGTGGACGTGTTCCCTTGACTAACTCGTATGGTGTGAACCCAGTTGATTCATGGGTGGTACAATTTAACCATTCTTCAATTCTATCCACATACGCTGGCCATTCGCCGTGTTTGGCATGGCAATAGGCCCGAAAAATTCTCCCTAATTCTCGCATGACTCTTTCAGCTTGGTTCGACTGAGGATGGTATACCGCCGTGTGTTTGGGTATAATGCCTTCCCAACCCGAAGTTTGTCGCCATATTCCACTAATAAATTGGGGCCCATGATCCGATAGTATTATCTTAGGTTTACTGGTTTTAATCATGTAGTCCTTCGGTATCTTTTCGCTTAATACTTTACCAGTCGCTCTTTTTATACTATACAGTCTTACAAATTTCGTGAATGCATCTAAAACCACAAAAATGTATATCACACCTCCCTTTCCCTTTGGTAGAGGGCCAAACAAATCCACCGTGACTAAGTCAAACGGTTTCTCGACTCTAATGCATTTCATTTCTCCCTCTAATCGGTAGTTAACTGCTTTTGACTTCTGACAAATCGCACCCCCGGAGTAAAGTTCTAACTCTCCGTTCCATATTTTTGAATAAACATGATTCTTTTAATACATTTACACACTTCCTAGCACCGAAATGTCCATACCGAATATGACAGTCCTGAATTATCTTATCTACCAAACCTTCCGGTATAACTAACCTCCAATCACTCTCTCCCCCCTCTACTTTCTTAAACAGACTCCCTTGACTAATCTGAAAATATTGGCTATACCCATCCTCATCTAAATCAGACTCTAAACTAGTTATTATTTTATTTAATTCAACATCTGTTCTCTGCATGCTATTAATACCTTTTAATTCCTCCCCAAAAAGCTTATCTTCTCTACTTAGCCTATATATCTCTATTTCTTTTAAATCTATCCCTGTTTTATTACCCTCAAAGTCCACCCGTGAAAGTGTATCCAGCACTCTATTTTCCACTCCTCTTATGTGTTCCCAAGAAAAATTATACTCTTGTAAAGCTAGCACCCACCTGGTTAGTCTGCTGTGTGTCAATTTACAGGTGTTTAGGAAAGATAATGCCTTGTGGTCAGTCCTGATGATGGTAGAATTTCCCAATAGATACGTCCGAAATTTCTTCATGGCGAAGACGATGCTAAGCAATTCCTTCTCGGTTGTTGCATAATTTCTTTCGGCAGCTAGCAATGTACGGCTGGCGAACGCAATGGTGTGGTGTTCCTTTTCATCGTCCTCCTGGTACAATTCAGCACCTAGACCGATATTGCTGGCGTCTGTCTGTAAGTAAAATGTGCGTTCAAAGTTAGGGTGATTCATCATGATCATGTTAACAAAATGGTCCTTTATCTCATTAAATGCATCTCGTTCTTTTTCCCCCCATTTCCACTGCTTATTCTTTTGTAATACCTCACTCAATTTTGAAGTTATGTGAGCATAATTTTTCTGAAATTTTCTATAAAAATTGCATAACCCTAAAAAACTTTGTAATTGCTTAATATTCCTAGGTTCGGGGAATTTTAAAATTGACTCTACCTTCTCTGGGTTGGCTTTTATCCCTTCTGGTGTTATTACGAAACCTAAAAAATGTATTTCTTCCTGCAAAAATTTAGATTTTTCCCAGTTGACAGTCAACCCCCCCACCTTTCTGCAATTTGTCTAACACATATTCTAAATGCTCCATGTGTTCTGAGAATGTGTGTGAGGCTATCAGTATGTCATCTACGTAAATTGTGAAAAACTCTAAGTTTTGGGGTTGTAGAATCTCATCTAAACATTTTACAAAACTGGCTACGCTGGTGTTCAGCCCAAACGGTAATCACTTAAATTGGTAGTTCTTTCCATTAAATAAAAATGCTGTATATTTACGACTGTTTACTGCTAACGGGACTTGCCAGCATCCTGCGGTTAAATCTAATGATGTCATGTACTTTACGCCGCTAAACTTTTGAAATATCTCATCGATCGCTTCCGGCGACTCCCGGTCAGTAATTATTATCTGATTGATACAACGGGCTGGTGTTCAGCCCAAACGGTAATCACTTAAATTGGTAGTTCTTTCCATTAAATAAAAATGCTGTATATTTACGACTGTTTACTGCTAACGGGACTTGCCAGCATCCTGCGGTTAAATCTAATGATGTCATGTACTTTACGCCGCTAAACTTTTGAAATATCTCATCGATCGCTTCCGGCGACTCCCGGTCAGTAATTATTATCTGATTGATACAACGGGCATCTAAACACAGTCTCACTCTACCGTCTTTTTTAATTACCACTACTAACGGGTTTGAATAGGGTGATACCGATCTTTCTATGATACCCCCTCTAACATTTTATCTAACTCTTCTTGAACGGCCTTTCGTTTGGAAAATGGCACTGGATAACTTCTTTGTACATAGGGTACGTGTTCCCTTACCTTTAACTCACACTCGTAGTTCCTGGCTCTTCCAGGTAACTCTGCAAACACCTCTTTAAAACTCTCTACGACCCGCCATAATGCTCTGTGTTGGGGACTCCTTACCACGCCACCCTCACTACGAAACTTGTGTGCCCTCTCTTCCCAAATTTTCTCTTCCCGTTCATCATTCTCTCTCTCTCTCTCTACATACATTCATTCTAACTTCCATTCCTCTTTCACTAACTCTGTTATGTATCACCCTTAGTCCCGATACTCTCACCGTGTCTGAAACCCTCTCAAAACTGACCCTGATTGGTTGACTTTCATGACTTAATTCTACTATCCGCTTCTTAAAATCAATTACCGCGCTCTATGCCTGATTAAAAAATCGTTACCTAGTATGACTTCTAAATTTAAACCGCGTACCACCAAAAATGAGTTTTCGTATGTTCCACCGTTTATTATCATGTTTAGTTGTACTTGTTTGGTTACTCGTTTACTTCTAACCCCAGTAACACCTACAATGCTAACCCCCGCAACTGGCAAAGAAGGAATGTGTTTGTTGTTTCCCCTTATTTCATCTAATATATGTTCTGAAATTATGGAGACGTCGCTCCCAGTGTCTACTAAAGTTTTAACTTCCTTACCTTCTATGTTGACCTTAATTTCTGTATGTTGCTCCTGTCTCCCTGCCTCCATGTCTCCTTCCTCCATCAGTTCCTTGGACATGTCTGTGATGATGATATTGCTCTGGTAGTTGTATTCTTCTTGGACCACACTGCTACCTGCTGACAATCGTTGGGTCCTGTCATCCACTGTCCCCTCTGTTTCCCTGTGGTACTGTTGCACTGTTCGATGAATATCCTCCTCTACCTCTCATCGCATCTCCACCTCCTCTGCTGTTACCTCCGCCTCGTTGCTGTTGCTGCTGACTGTGATGAGTGGAGGCCACGTTGCTCCGTTGGCAACCTCTCACCTTGTTGCATCTGTAACATACTGTTCGGGTAGCAAAATTTTCATACGCACAATCCGGACATTGCCACATCTCGCCTCTACAGTTATTATTATCCACCCTCGCGCCCCTGTATGCTGTAGGATACCCCCTTGTTTGGTTATGATTCCCGTTATTGAATGTTACCGGCGGATTCGGACGCCTGCCTATCTCCCTGTCTCTGATGCTTTGAAAAATATCTAATATTTTTTTGAGTTCATTTATCTCAGCTATCTCCCGTGTCATTAACGATATCTGTACCTCCCGGGGTAAATGTTTGCTGATGTGTCTCACAAATGATCTGAAAGGTAGCGGCGGTTCGAGGTATTTCGCCTCATTATATAGTCTTGTAACATATATGGTGACATTATTATTATGACCCCCAAAATAACCCGGGCCCATAATTCGACTTCTTAAAACTTCTTGATCTTCCTCTGACCAGTATTTTTCGTGGAATGGTCTTTCAAAACTCTCATAATTTTCCCATTCTGTTCTATGAGCCTCCGCCCATATCGCGGAACTCCCTTGGAAACACTTGAT
Source organism: Magicicada septendecula (assembly GCA_034769895.1). Classification (NCBI taxonomy): domain Eukaryota; kingdom Metazoa; phylum Arthropoda; class Insecta; order Hemiptera; family Cicadidae; genus Magicicada; species Magicicada septendecula. The sequence goes on along the minus strand of JAWRYS010000716.1, from coordinate 112,975 downwards.
TATTTTTAATAATTGTACTTCCCAATTATTATGGTTAAACTTGTTAAACTCCCTCACCCGATTTAGAAACTGCATAGGGTGTACCCCCCTACTATCGTGACTAAATGATTCTAGTTCTATGTCATTGTTGACATCTCGCGTTACTAATATTCTTTCAGTAATATTATTCATCTTCTGGCTTATGGCCACTTGCAATTCATCTTTAACTCTGTTTATATTTTGTTCAACTAGGTTGAATTTCCTATCGTTACTACATTCAGATTGAATACATTTTTGGTTTATGTTCTTAACAGTATCATGCAATAATTGTATCTCTGTTTCACAACTAGCACTTATTTCGCTAAGTTTATTATCAGTATCTACTTCACATTTTTTAATATTTTTGTTAATTTCTTCTATCTGACTTACTGTACTACTTTTATATTCATATAATTGAATTTCAACATTCTCTTTTATATCGTATATTTGTTTGTCAATTTTTTCTGTCATTCTATCATCTATTTCATTAATTTTAATATCTATATTCTTTATTGAACCATCTAACTTGGTATTTAATTCATTAAATTTACTGGCAAACTCTTCATTAGTATTTTCAAAACGCGTATTGATTTCATTAATATTGTTTTTCAAATCACCATTTTGCTCTTTTAATTCATTGAAATTACTTTCACATTTTATTTTTTGTTCATGTATCTCACTTTTTAACTCATCAAATTTGTTATTCTGTACATTGAAACTACTCTTTATTTCTTTAATTTCGTTCTTTTGTTCATGGATCTCACTGCTTAATTTATCAAATTTACTATTTAGACTGCACAGCGTGCTACACAAATATTTTATCATATTATTTTCAGGTTGATTACTTTCCTTATTTTGCAATTGGTGTTAATTGAATTCCCGAATCATCTGTAACATTCGATTCATCTGTAATACTTAATTCTTTTATTTTATTTTCTTGACCCACATTCGGAGTTGAATGAACTCCCAGGTCACTCATGACAGCTGATTCATTAAATTCAGTTATTTCACTTATATTATTCTCGTTATTCCCTGCCATTTTTAAATTATGAAATTATATATTTTAACAATTCTTATTTTACATGCATTCAGTATTTCAGTAGTCTACACATTACTTACATATCATACTATAACATAAAATCGTTTTTTTGTAATTTTTTACGCACTCTGCTTCAACCTCTAAATCACTTATATTTACGAGTAGACGTGGTCTGTACAAAATTTAAATTTGTACAAACAGTCCAAGTTCGGCGCGCCATTGAGAACTTACTGAGTTATAACAAAATAATATTTAATAAACATACACATCTTACAAATCCCTTATCTGCATCGGGTCCCAGAGTCTTCACGTGAACTCGCAACCTATAAGTGATTTAGGGTTATATGTCGTAATAATTACTCTCATTCACTGTTAACTATTTCAATTTCATTTATTATTCTTTTTTATTATTCTCTTTTTTATGGATCAATTAAAAACATGCCTTCTCCTGCTCTATTCTCTAACATTTCACTTAAACAAAATTAAATACTGAGGTAGCGACTTATCTGACCAAAACAACAAACTTACATCTCTTACTTCTTATAATTAAATTAAATTATTTATTAAATTAATTAAAGGCAACCCAGCAATTTGCTCACACACACACTCTCACGTCTTTTACCCCCTTTATTTAACTTTAGCGCTTTTGTAAATTTTTTATATAGTGATTGGTATATATTATTCTGTTACTTGACTGGCGGCGTCCCTGCAGACCACGCGTCACCCTTACAACATTTTTGTTCACTTGTTTGCATCCGAAAGATGTTGCACTGATTAAAATTTTGTTCACTGGCGGTTATTTGCTCTCCCACTGTCGTTTCACTACTGTATCACATGGTTTAAGCACACTTTTAATAATTTGGTTGTATTTCGGCTCACGAGCCTTGTTACGCTGAACCGGCCGGTTCCGAAGCTATAGGATGACAGACGCCAAATTCGACGCTTCCAAGATGGCCAAAACGTTCTCCTGCTCACCAGCTTGCTTTGGGGTAGGCCGAACGTGCGTCACATGATATCTCATTAGGCCACGCTAATTACTGTAGATTCGCTCTGGCTGACTAGCGAACCTCATACGTGACAATTCATCTGTTCGCGCAGGCATACGTGCGCTCTTTCACATTCCACAGCACCACAGGTACTGGCGTACCTGGCCGAGCTAACAGACCCAACGTGCAAATGGGTGTTTCACAAGTGAACGCTGCTCTGAAATTGAAGCCTTGTCCGGGCAAGTCCCCGTCTTTACCATTTATTGTTTATTAAAAGAAAACCCCATAATTCTGTCCCGTTACAACTACCAAAACAGTATGTGGAAATCCTGACATGATATGTTATGTGTGTCATATTCAGAATAAAACAAGTCTGAACTGAAATAAGTGTAAGAAGGTGGGTCTTAAGGAAGCATCTTGGGATATGGTGTGCACTTACTTAATACGTGATATTTCACAAATTGTCAAATAACTACATAATACATTTGCAGTTACATTTAGTGATACTGCTATACTGGAAATGAAAAAGAAAACGGATGAAGCCACTAACAAACTTCAAGTATCGAGAATTAAAATTTTAAAAATTAAGAAGATGAAATCTTAATATCAGTTTCACAAACAGAAATACAGAGAACTCTTTACCAGTCAACTTATATGGTAGAATAGTTCTAAAAGAAGTACAAAAATAGCAAAAAATGAGACTGAGTCCAAAAATAGAGATTTTGTAAATAACATGTAAAAAAGAATAGTACTGAATTTGGACGTAAATATAAACATTTGTACTGGATTGTATTGAAATGGAAATTGCTGATACAAAATAAAATACTGGTATATATAACCAGATATTTTCACCTGTGTGGGTGTATGTATATAACTATAGAATTAATTATATTGTATTAGAACAATAATACATTTTATTAGCAAGTAGATTTTGTATTATTTTAATACCTTATGTAAGTATTTAGATATAATCTGCATCATCAGAGATTTCAGATGTATGTTGTACATACAATATATTATTTAATTGCTACAAGAAACTTCAACAATGCCAAAAGCTACTAGAAGGATCAGGAAAGTGTAGAATTGTATGAAGCCTTATAACAAAATTAAGATAAGCCTTATAACAAATCTTTTAAAACAGAATTAAGATTATACAAAACATAGTACATAATTATGTAATAATTAAGTACACTGATACCTTGGGATTCAAGACGTGGCTTTGACTCTTTGGCCACTGCAATTTAATTTAGAAAAAAACGAAGCTTTTCAAAATTTTGTACCGTTCATAGTGTTTTTTTTTTGTGTGTACTCTCCCAGCATAATAGATATAACTTTACGTCATTTAATGAACTATTGTGACCATCTTCTTTCATCAGCTTCCACCTGTGTTATAGTTTCCTTATCTCTCATACCACCAATGTTAAGGAGCTCCTTTATCAAATGGCGTACTTGTGTGGGCATGTACATACCCATTTCATTGTAGAACTCCCTTTTCTAGGTGAAAAAGGACTATAGAATGGATACACAGTTACCCAGATAAGTAGGACATTTGCAAAAGTTATTAAAGAGTAACAGTATGAGAAATTTAGACAACAGAAATGTGATGGAGAAAGTGAATTCACCAGTTGGAAGCAAACAGCTTTCAGTTCCTCATAAAGTTTTAGTTTTATCACTGTTTTTGTACACAAATTATAGATTTTCAAGTGAATTCTTAACTCTTCGTGTAACCAGTATTTTCAAAATTATTGAAGATAATTGAAGAATCTCCTATGTATGCACTACTAGTAAAACTATATTTAAATAGCATACCTTATTAGTATCATGTTTAGATAGTTTCAACTGTTTTTGTACTAGTTGTTAAAACACACTGACTCAAACTGAATAAGAAAGTTTTACTATATTAAGTGTTTGAGCTGAAACTTTAGGTTAGGCTTTCTAACCTAAAATGTATTCTTTTGATGAGTCATGGTTTCTTTGAAGATTGTGATCCACATCTGTGATATAAAATTGTGTTGTATCAAACACTTATGAAAGTGGCTTTTCTTAACATGTGTTGCATTCTCATTAAAAACAGCATTTTTCCTGTAATTGAGTCTTCAGGGGTTGGTACTGTATAAGCTACAGATTTCAGTATTTGAATTACATGTTACATTTTATTCTGGGCAAAGTCTTTTGTAGTAACGTTTAGTTAAGACCACATTTTAAAGTTTGAAATTATTTAATTTTATTAGGTAAGTAATAAGTTATGATAGGTGATAAATTATGAGTGAGAAAGGAAAGTTTTACTGTTTACAGTTTTATAAAAAAACCTGATGAAGCATTATTAAAAACGAACATTTTACCTGTGAAATCAAGCATGTAAATACTTACATACTTAAGGCATATAATAAAGACATTTTTTCTTAACAAAGAATTATGTTTTGTTCAGATGTATGCTTTCAATAATGTTGCTCTGGTTTTTAATGTTTAATACAAATAGGTGATATTAGAAAACTTACAAATTATTATAAATTACAGAAAACAAAATTATAAATTACAAAAGTACAGATCCTTACAAAATTTGTAAGGACTGACTTGTCATGCAAACAAACCCAATAAATTCATAATAAGTGTTCATATTTAATTGTATAACTGTAAATTTGTAGTTATTTGTCCATTATTGCATAATTGTGCATAGTAATTGTAATTACATTTATGTATAGGAAGTTACTAAAATTATATTTACTTTTATCTGTTTACAGTCAGTGGAATTCCTTTCAGATCTCTACTTGCCGCCTCCACCACCTCCTCCTTCACTTCCTTTATATTATTATTATTATCCACCAATGCTTATGCGTAATTCTCCTCATGTAATTACTGAACAGTTTTTTGGCTTTATTTAGTATATTAATTAAAGTGCATGGAGTGGCATGATATTGCATTTATCACTTTTTATACAATGAAGGGAAAATTGTGTGTGTGTGTGTGTGTGTGTGTTTTGTACATTATTGTGGTCTGTATGATAATGTGTTAGTGTCTTGTACAGCTATTTATCATAGTCCTTTTGGTAATTTATACTGTTTTACAGTACTGCACCTTAAGACGATAATTTGGTTGTGTACACATTCAAGGTACAGTGCAAAATAGTTACTCAAAATATAATTTTTGCAGATGCATTATGTTCAAGAGGAATTTTGTAATGTTTCAAGGGATTGGTTTGCTATTGTTTATTAATCGGGCATACGTAAACAAAGACAACATGTATGAAGTTGGGAAAATCGTGGCACTGTAATACGTGCATGCAGTTTGTAGTTGACTGTCATAAATGTATAGATTGATGTTTATACTTAATCAAATGTAATGTTCAGTTTAGTAGTAATAATTGTAAGTAAAGATTTTGAGAGCATCAGCTTTTCCTTACATTACATCAGCCTGCAGTTAATGTGGTTGATAAATATTGTTAAATGTGGTTAATGTCCATATAAATATTGAAACTTAAATTGTAATGTCCATATTAACTGCAATTGACTATTACGCCTTTCAGTTAAAAATCTAATTTTTAAACATCTTTATAACTCTACTGTTTATTTCTGTTATTGTTAAATAACTGATAAAATAACTCTAAAATTATGAAGACATTCCTGTGATGCCATGTTGATATATTTTCTTAGTAGATTCATATGTTCATATAGTGTGTGCGTGCACGCATGTGTGTGTGTGTGTGTGTGTGTGTGTGTGTGCGTGCGTGCGTGCGTGCGTGCGTGCGTGCGTGCGTGCGTGTGTGTGTGTGTGTGTGTGTGTGTGTGTGTGTGTGTGTGTGTGTGTGTGTGTGTGTGTGTGTGTGTGTGTGTGTGAAAGAAATATTTTGTAAGTACTTCTATTTCATCTTAATGTTAATGTGTGTGTAAAACATAGTTTATATGATTTCATTCCCACAAGCAGGATTCGCAGTCATATTATACTCTGAACTAGTGAGTTACACAACACATACATGGATACAATACACACTCAAACTCTCCACAGTAGAAGCAGTTGTACTCGGGCCGTTCAGTTAGTGACTCTGACATTTCATTTCACTCCACCATTGCCATCTGTACACAGGAAGATTTACATTCACCAAGTGTTGTTCCTGCAGCGAGTACAATATGTTCTTACGAGGCAGTCGCACACACTGTATTGTCAGTAATAAAATAAAGAAACTATATTTGTCTAATATGAAGTTACATTAATTAAATTAATGAAATATAAACAAGTAGCTTAGTAATAATTTTCATCTATACTCAGTATTGTTTATACAGTGACAAATTAGTCTAAGAAGGTTAATTCACATTTATCAAACTACACAGAAACAAACGAGTCATGCGAATTTAATCTGATTAAGCTGAGAGTTCACAGTAGTGGACAGGCACCACAATCCCAGTAGAGAACTTCTTGTTCATTGGTCAGTGACAATTCATCCTCAGATGTTTCCACTTATTTGGTGCTATATCATCATCCCTTAACCTTAAGTCTCTTCAATTCTTCCAGTGTATCTTCTTGGTCCAATGCGTCATACAAAATGTGTCAAGTTAGACCAACAATGTTCTTAAATTTTTCAGGAGTAACGTTCTATATACTTTGATGCACCAACACTTTCACATCTTTTAATTTTAAAATTTTATTATTGTCGGCAATGTATGCTTTTATGCCAACTCTATCAAGTTGAAGTGACAATGACAAGATGGAAGATGAAGCACTTCAGGGGCGTATTTATGGGGGGAGGGGACAAACGGGACTGCCCCCCCCCCCCACCCAGAGGGTCAAAAAAGTCGACGAATGTAGTTAATCTCGTGAAGTTTCATGCTGTTTTATTTTATTTTTTTCAGCTGTGTACGCTAATATAATAGTAGCTCTTTTTAAAATATAAGCGTTAAGGCATGTTTGAAATATGAAATATAAGAAAATCAAGTCAGTCAATAAGCATCTTTTAACAACGTTTCAATAACATGTATTTTTATTGTGTTATTGTTGTTTACTTTAATGAGACTGATTTCAGGACGTTATCGTGTGTTTCCAGCCACTTTAAAAATAGTAATGTAATTAGTCTTAACTTGTTTTTTCATTTGTATGTAGCTGATCCGACCCCCCCCCCCAAAGCTAAATTCTAGGTATGCCACCAAAGCACTTTATGTCCATGCTACTTAGCAATCTTATCAATTTCATAGGCAGTACACCTTGACTTATTTTGTGTTACAATTTCCAGGAGTTCAGCGTTGTTCATGTCTGCTCTATGTTCTGATGTCATTATTTTCTAACCAGTCTAGTATATCATTTTTCTTGTTGCCCCATGTCAGGACTCTGTTTATTTATACGAGTGCTATGATGCATTTACAGTGGCATTTATGTTGCAATTAGTGGTATGATTGTGGTCAAACACATTATACGCGTTTCCTTTTATGTTCGGTTCTAAAGAGTGCACAAACTACTGTTTAAATTTCTCAGATGTCATTTCTTCATGGTATTCAGCAGTTTTTTTCTAGATAAAAACAGTAACAGGCTATTTGGAACAAATCCATTAGCTGTGCCAGCATACAAGAGTGTAAGACAAACAACCATTTCCTAGTGGCATCTTCATAGTTCCTTGTACCATATCGTCAGTCCATGCTCATTCCCTGGTGTGGCCAGTGTTCACCCATGTTTTATCCACCTGCACTATTTATACTGGTAGCTCTGTGTAAAAGAAATCAATACTGTATGTTATTGAATGATGTATTGTGTGTGTGTATTTTAAACAATATATAATTTATAGAAGAAACCTTGTTTGAAAGATCGGACATTGTACAATTTACCTTATGATAAAGGTTACAAAACAAGAGTTTAAAATTTGTAGGTGTTTGTAGTTTAAAACCATTGCTAACTTAATTGACATCGTTTTATTTGTTATATTGTAGTGTTAAAATGTATATTTGAAGGTCTAAACATTGTGAACACTAAAATCTTGTATTACAAATATTATTTTTATAATAGATATTTTCCAGTTAGTTTGAAATGGTAAAGATTGGTCTGTATATGTATTTTGTCCAATAAAAAGTTAAAATAATGGAAATCAGTGTGGGAAATTGTGTGTGTATGGGGGGGGGGAGTATGCAACTTATTTCAGTTCTCACAAATAGATTTCACTGTTTTTATATTTCAAAATTTGTGTTTTTTCTGTGTCTGCCACAAGCATGTTCTTCTGGTTTTGTTACAAATAAGTATGATTTAACAAATTTGTTCAGTTTTTCTTTTTAACAGACATTGCATGGATACAACATTCACTTACATTTTTCAAAGTATTGTTGATCGTTTTGGTGGTACAAGCCAGACTGGTTGTAACCTCTATTTACTGTACTAGTAATTTGTTAGTCTTTCTTTTGCTGTCTCTTCATGTCACGCCAGATCCAAAGTGTTATAAAAGATATCCTTTTTCACCTCATACATTCTCTCTTATTGTTATATTATCTTTCCATACATAGTACATGATGAATTTTTGCAAGATAACAGCTTTCTGATGTTTTCCCACAAAACTTTTAATTTGACACATGCCTTTGAATAAAGAAGTATTATGTCAATGGTCATGGTATGTGAAGTGTCATTTGAAGTAAACCTCTCAAATTACCATGTCTCTGGAGATGGATTTTTTTTCAACATGTGTGAATAGCATTCAGCTTCACTATAAATAGCTCTAATATAATAGTTAATTCAGTTTTTGTCAAAATTTTTTCTGCCATGTTTTTCTTCAATGCTTGATATCAGAGTAACTATATAGTTGAAAATAATATCCATAGTTGTGCAGAGAGTTGTGCTAGTGGTAAACATGCTTTTCATCTGATGTTGTTAATAAGGATACTGACATAGCCAAACTAAGAGAAGTGTTTAGTGACTTTAGAACAGTGTACAACCATAATCAGAGAGTCGAGGTAATGGGTATATGTGATTTTCTTGTACTCAATTGAAAGGGAGTAACATGTAACTGGTAATAAGCTTCCTACAGGAATTGACCTGACTCAGTAACAACCATAATCCAGAAGATGAGGCGTGATGAACATGATTTAAAGGAGAGTTGCGTTGATAAATGATATAAAAAGTGAACGCAGATGAGAGTGTCCAACTGTAATCTGACAGGGAGCAGTGTTTCCTTAGTTCAGTATAACAACACATAATACATCAGTTGTATCCTCACTCTGCTTCCTGTATTTTATCATCAATTCCAGTTTTATTGTGAAGATAATGAAACCTTTAACTCAACTTACGGAATATGTATAAGATTCCTTTGACCAAAGTCATAATGATCTCTTTAATAATTATTGGCTTCACAGGATCAGGTCATCCAGACAAGCAGGCAACTCTGTTCTGTTACTACTAAGTATTCAATCACCACTTGTGTTTCATAATGATTGATACTGTTTCTGTAGCAAAAACATTTTTGTCATAAGAAACTAAAACTTTTTTTGTTTTCAAACCATGTGTCTTTAACATAAGCTGCTATTAGTTTTATATAACCTTTTTCTTAGTTTTTGGAAAACATGGGTTAATTAACATTAATGTATGAGATAATGACAAGTAGTTGTGTGCTCTAATACAAATTTTGTCGTGTTCAATTGTGTTTTGACTAACAACTTGTGTGTAGTGTGTAACACTGTTTTGTGTTTTTGTGTTCCCCTCCTCAGCCTGATGAAGCTTTATCGGACGACTTCCTGTTCCCGATGACCTCTTTGCGTCTATCATATGCTTCATCACCAGAATCAGATTTAGAACAAGGTGCTTCACTACCACCAAGGTTAGTCAAATGTTCTTCAGATCCCAGCATTGCTACTCAGGAAGATAACAATCCTCCAGCACCACCACCATATACACCACCAACTCAGTATAGCCAGGTTAGTATTCTTATGTTGTTATTATTAGTATTACTTACTTAGTGTAGAGACTGATACATAACAGTTTGATAATTTGAAATATTCTCTGCATAGTATTTTATCGATTTTACAAGGCATTTGTGCTAGTAAACTACATTTTAATAATTTTTGTAATTTTAAATGCAACTTAGCATCTGAAAGGTTTAATTAATCCTTTCAACTTGTGGAAAAGAACTTGCTATTAAACTTTCTCAGGTAATTAAATCTTTCATGATTTTCAAAATCTTACTTATTAACATTCATAGATCAAAAAAATGAAAAATACAATATGCATACTAACCACTCTTCTCACGTTCGACAAAATTACCAGAACAAAATCAAGACGGGTTTAGCTTCAGAAACAGTATTTGCTTATAATTGTATTCACTCATTATACTAGTTAAGTATATAAAACAGTAATTTAATTTTCAGTGCAAAATTATAAAACGTAGTTTTCAACTTGCATATTGTTACAGCTGTATTTCAGGATAAGCAGTCTCACTAAATATACAGAGTGGGCTAAAAGTCAGTCCAGAGAGTCATGAATCTCTGGATGCAGGTTTACATTCAGTAACATGTAGAGAATTTTTGTTAGTGGAGTTGGTAGTAATCAGCTGATGTAATTATAATAAATATTATTTACTTGCTGATCAGTTCATTTTTTTGTTTGTATTGGGAATAATTGTGGTTAATTATATAAAACAAGGGTGACAAATTCCATGCTAAATTTCTTTATTCTCCATTACCAACATATCAGAATTTGTGTAAACTAAATTTGAAAAAAAAAGTGGAACCATTGGAAACACTATATGAACAGATGGGCCTAGAACTAGATGCACTTTAAAAAATAGGTAACTTGTGCAGGCATTAGTAAAGAGACCTTAAGCATTAACAACAAAGGCTTCTTTTAGACTGGAAATATCCAGAACAAGTTTATAAGGATGCTAAAGAAATTGAAGCTTAAGTGTTATCAGCCAAAATTACTTTGTGCAGTTCATGAAACTGATTTAACAGAAGGGTTGGGGTTTTTTTTAAAGAAATTTATATTAGTTGTGAAGCGGATTCTTGAGTCTCTAGCTAAGTGATTGGTCTGAAAATCATCGTGTAATTGTAGAGGAGAACATAATGTACCTGGCGTTCATGTTTGTATGGAATCATTAAAAGAAGGGGTGTTGTGGCCTTGTTTCTTTAAAAGAAGTGTAACAAGGCTATTAATATCTTGAGATGTTACAAGACATTATTCCTGAGTTATTCAACAGTCTGGTGTTTCATTTTGGTTGTCCCTATGTTTGGCAGCAAGGTGGGTGATCTCCTCACTAAGCTCTTCAAGGTATAGACTATTTCAGTTGAACTCTCCCCAGATTGATAAGATTCTGAGGCATAATAGAATGAGTTTCATGTGAAGTGCATTTTATGCCTTGTGAATTTTCCTTCTGGGAACTATCAAAGATATGATACTTTCTTCAAATCAAAATGGTGTGAACCACTTGTAGTCTATTGATTATAAAATTAGGACAAATAATTATTGACAAAAGTATATAATTCAGTGGTTAAACATGACTACAAATGCATAAGGGCGGAAGGATGGCAACACTGAATACTTATAGTGTGTGTGTGTGTGTGCGCGCGCACGCGCGCGCGTGTTAACATGTAATATTTTTTAAAAAAACTTTTTATGGTTAACTATTTTTATTAACTTTGACTTATAATACAACATTCAAGAAACTGATTGTTAGCCCACTGTGTATAGCTTTTTTGGATTACATAACTTTCCTGAAAGTTAGTGAGTGGATTTGACTAAGTTATATGAGTAGATGATAATTCTGCTGAATGTTCTGTTGCAGACTTTTAATTCAGATTTTTCTTCTTAATTTTTTTCAAGTCCTCAATGGAGATAGAACCTCCACAAATGCTGTCATCCAGTCTATCCTGAGCGTGAATCATTGCATGCATTTACAGCCTCTTAATTCTTTTTACCTTGTCCTTCACTATATATCCTTGGTCTTTCTCTTCTTATGTTTCCCTGAGGGTTCCATTCCATATCTTGTTTTCTTGTTTTGCTGTATTATCATAAGACTATTTGAGACTGTAACCAATACAGTCCCATTTCCTCATTTTTGTGTATTGTTTGTTCTATGGGACCTGGTTGGTAATCTTCATTAGAGCAAGCATTTATTTATAAGAACTTTTAGTTTTCGATAATGGTGTTGGATACTTTCCACATCTGACATCCTTACACTAATAATGTTTTAACGTTCAAACTAAAAGACATTAAATTAAGTTCTCTGCAGAATTACATAACATCACCACGTAGTTTTACTTTGCATTAAGCCTGTTTTGCTTTGTTAATCTGTGCATTTAGTGCTGCTCCTTTGTCCATCCTACAATACTGTTGAGACGATGAACTATGATGTGTTAAATCTCTGTCACCAAGAGATAACCTATTGTAGTTGCAATGGTTGATTTCTCATCTCATCAGTTCTGGTAGCATTACCTGCAATCTGCTGTACATGCTATGCCTTAATTTTTAAATGATTGCATTTGATGTCTCTATCTCTAAAACCATGTGCCATCAGACACAGGTCATGTACAAAATGTAGCTACTATAGGTGAGTGTTGATACCCATTGTATATACCTCGATGTCCCCTTTGTCAGTACCACTTCCATCTTCCTCTGCCTAACATCCGCATTGTCCCCCCCCCCACCAGTTCACATCTAACCTCTGAAGCTGCCATAACTGGTGAAACAGTTGTCAGGAAAATAAAAAATATATTTGTAGACTAAACCAGTTATTTATTTATTAAATTTAAATCTTCATGATTATGTAAATTTCTTTGATGTTGCCCTTAATGGCTGTTTCTTGTACTTCCATTGCCATCTTTTCCATAAAGACTCTTTTGTTGCGTCAAAAGTGTTTTGTAATATCTCTTTTCATTTCTTCATAGGATATCTGCCACTCTTGCTCTAGTTTGACATGCCTTCTATAATGCTTTGTAGGCCCTTCATTTTAATTATATATGAAGAATTGCCTAACATCTATTCCTTCTGTTTAGGTCTTTAACTACTATTGGCTAGTGACAGAGTTACTAGGCTCTTTCTGACAAATTCTAACAAGTTTTTGCAAAAATGTTCTAGTTTAGAATTGTGTATATTCCATGTTAAGTTTTATTGAGACAGCGAATGTTTTAATACCATAGTTTAGGTAATGACAGATGTTTAAATATATCCAATATAATCATAAATATGAAGCCCTTTTTAATATTGTTCTGCAATTAAACATCAAAATGTAGGTGAATGTAGATATTCATAAAATGAAAACATTATAACTTCCAGCTAAGAGTCTTCAAAACTTCACTAAACATTCTTAGTGAATTCTTACTAATGCTTCTAGGCTTTATTCTACTGTATATTATTCTACCAATAATGCATTGGTATTATTAGCTTAAACTGCTTGTTTTCTTTTCAGACAAATTATGAGCATAATCATAAACCTCGAAGGTCTGGTGAGAAGTATGGGTTTTCACCACCTCATAGTCCTCTGACTTCAGGCCCTCCTGAATTACCTCCACGAATAGATAGAGCAAACAAGCCACCAAGAAATACAGTTCCCCGTTCAGCACAAGAGAGGTTATTTGGAGTTACCAAAGACACTAGTGATCCTCCAAACTATATTAATGCCACTCCACACCACAGACCAGCCAATTCATCTTTAGAAAGACATAATCCTAATAAAACGGTAAGCTGATTATGTTTTCCATAAAATTGTAAAATTCACGTTCTAAATCGAACATTACAACTATCACAATTATAATAATTATAATCAAAAATTTATTTTGTGTGTGTGTGTGGGTGTGTGTGGTGTTAGTTTATTTGGTGTCTGAGTCATTTGTTGATCCATAAAATCCAGAAAGATAATTTCAGCACAATCCTATGTGGCATCATGTACCAGGCTGGCATGTTTTACTGGTTTACTGGATCATACTGAAGTGAAATCTAAATGTACCTGATTAGTTGATCTGCTTTGAGTCGGAGGTCTCAACAATTGTAGTTTATGTTAGTATTCTTATAGATGGGATGCCCTTTTTATAGTATGCATGTTCTGTTGTTTGGAAGTCATCCAAACATCAGACTGTATCAGGCGCATATCCAGAAAAATTTGGGGGGGGGCAAATGTGTGTGTGTGTGTGTGTGTGTGTGTGTGTGTGTGTGTGTGTGTGTGTGTGTGTGTGTGTGTGTGTGTGTGTGTGTGTGTGTGTGTGTGTTCGCCATCACTTAGAAAAGTGGAATAATGTAAAAAAATTTCTTAAATAAAAGACATTAAATTCGTAATTAATTTATTTATTAATACTATTTTAATTAAAGCAAAATTAAATTACAAATTCTATGTGATGATTGCGTTTTTTAGCATATCTATTAATAATATCTTCTGGATCTACTTCAAGATCATAATAAATATTTAGCAAAGCCAATCCATTAAGGCGGTCTTCTGACATTGTGTTTCTAAGCCATGATTTCAATCTTCTTAGAGTAGAAAACGTTCTTTCAGCTGAAGCATTTGAAATGGGAAGTGTAATTAATATTCTTAAAAGAATTTGGATAATTGGATAAATATCCTTATCACACTTATTTAGTAAATCGAGAGCACTACGAGGTCCAATATTAGGCTCATTTTCCCATTTCAAAGACCATGATTCCAATTCAGAAGCAAGTTCCTTTGCCACAATTCCCTTTGATTTGTTGAAAAATGAAGAATATTTCTCCGCAATATAGTTGATTTTCTCTTTATAATGATCGGTTTCTTTCAATTCTGGAAACAAAATCGATAAGCTAAACAAATTTAACGTTTCTTCAGGAAAACGTGTTTTAATGTCTTCTATGACATTTTCCAAGACTGGTATATAAATTGACTGTCTGAAGTAAGTAAGGGGATCTTGAGATGGATAATTTTCTCTATGCTTCTGTATAGCTGCTGTACGTGGAACTTTAATTTCAATATCTAAATCATCAGCTAATCTACGTATTTCTTCAAAGATAGTAGCAAATACATCTGTACATTTTACACGACGACAAATCAATTTCGTTAAGGTATCTCGAGTCATATCCTGAGCAGATTTTAAGTCAACTTGAATTTTTTGAAAAAAGTAACTTGCTTGCTGAGTACAAGTTAAAATATCTGACAAACATACAATCGCTACTACAGTTTCAGCGTCAAGAAGAGATGGCTTCAGGCCTCGAGCTTTTACCCTTGTTTGTGGATCTTTCCAAGAACACATACTTTCCAGTGCTTTTATGATTAGAGGTAGAGATTCTCTAAACTGCAGTACACCATCATGGCGCTCTATCCACCTCGTTTCACAAAGCCCACTAAGCTTGTGACCAAGTATTTTCTTTATAGGTACAGATCGTTTAGATGATGCACCTAAAAAGGATATCGTTTCTGTCATTGTATCTACCGCATTCCGAATACTTTTCACTTTAGATGTTTGCGATATTGACAAATTTAGCCTGTGGTTAGAGCAAGGTGAGAAAACTGCATTAATTGCTTCTTCTTGTACAGTTTTAACTGATCCACAAACTTCAGAAACCATAGCTGAACAACTGTCTGTCGTTATTCCGACGCATTTTTTTAGATCCAAGTTGAAGTTTTTCTGTAATTCTTCAATGACAATTCTTCCTATCTTAAAACCAGATATTATTGGCTCAGTGTTGTCATTGCCGTCATGATGATCTTCAGCACGCACATCAATAAATTTAAGAAAGGATTCAAAAATGCGTTCGCCATCTGTATATCGCAAAATTAATGCCAGCTGAGAGATATTAGAAATGTCTGTTGTTTCATCAAACATTACGCTACATAATTTTGCAGCCTGAACTTTTGGGATAATCCGGCTGAGAATTTCTTCTGCATAGCATTCAGTTAGCTCGTTTTGTGTAACACTGCTAATATAGGTGTTAGCCGTGTTAACGTGATGAAGAATTTTGTAAGTGATTTCTTAACGTTTCATCTCCTTTAGCACGATATCTCAAGAGAGCCCGAAAATTTCCGTCGTTTACAAGACTATTCATTTCGAATTTTCCTGAGTCTCTGTGGCCCCGTAATGGCATACCCTGTTGTCCAAGAACGTTTATAGTATCTACAATTGGTAATAGGCGTGATCTGTTTTCAGATATTTCGAAAATACGCTGCTTATTTATTCGGTCAATAACGGACGACTCTGCATGATCCAAATTATCTATAAAATCTTTTGCAGTTTGGATGGAATTTTTATGCAATTCATTTTTATCGTGTTTTTCTAAGATCCCATCTTTTCCTAACAACTTATGAAACCTCGTGACAGGTACCTTAACAAATTGATTTAAAGTTACATTTTTGTTATCACCTCTGACACCATAATTAATAAAGAAAGGGCAGTATTTACAAAAATAGCCCTTTTTTGTATGAGAATACACGAGCCAATTATATTTATTTAGATGGTCATGATGTGCAAATCGTTTTTCTGGCTTGCCATTTTTATTATGGATTGAAAAAGCGAAAGTATAATTCATACATGGTACCCATGGATGTAAAATTAAATTCTTCTTTGTTAAGTCATCTACTTCAAGGCCTACATAATTTCTGATATCGTAAGTTATTTCAGTACAATTTTTATTTTCAGATTTGTTAATCAACTTTTCTTTTTCAACTTCATCACTTGTTGGAGGAGTTAATTTATCTTTTATTTTTGTGTCAATATCAGGGAGGCAAGTCCTTTTGGCAGGCGTCTTAATAAAATATGAATCAATAGTCCCAGATCTTTTCTTTGCTTGGGAACTGCAGGATTGTTGCGGTTCCTGTAACATAATTTTTATTCTAACAGAATATTTATAATTTCAAAAATAAAATTATATAAAATTTTTAGATTCGACGAGGATAATTGAAAGTGGTGTTTCTCTCCGAGTTACCTAGCACTTCGATAGACCTATCTAAACGGTAATAGGATTCTATGATTTACTTGTGAAAATGTAACTCTAAATAGCAAAACTAATACGTATAGATATATTGAAGTTCGGTAGGTCTATCTAAACGACAAAAGCAAAAATGTTAATATATGTTATGAAAACATAAGTACGAACTCACACGTACTAAAATAAGCGTGATATAATTTTAAATTTTAGAAAATTAATATTTCAATTTTCATAAAAATTAATCAATCTTTTTAGTTGTCAGTATAAGAAGTTATTACAAAAAGGATAAAAAATACCTATTCGCGACACTACAATTCAGTTGTTTACCAACACTAATACACAACAAAAGCTTTCTACTGCCTATACACAATATATATAGAACAGACGAATATATTTCGCACATTACACCTGCAAGAAAAACGAAACTTGTATTTACTCACCATACTTAAAAAGACTTCCGAGTTTAACTCCAATTGTATTTCAAAATAACTTGTTTTAACTCAGGTTATGTATGCTTAACGGATAAAGGGCCGGACAAGTTGACTTGCAATATATTGCAGATGTACAAAGTACAAGAGCGCATGCGCATAACTGTCGTCTCACCTCGAATCTCGACACTGTTTATCAGTTTATGTGCTATCGAATGATAACTCGTCTCTATATATTACCGATTATCAAGCCAGTTACTCTAATGGTGCTTAAATTAAACTAAAATATTTTTCGATTTTTTTTTATTAATATAAAAATGACATTTTTTCTGAGTGTTGGGGTGGGGGGGGGGCGATCGCCCCTATTGCCCCTCCTTGGATACGCGCCTGGACTGTATACATTATAAATAATAATTTAAAAAAATTCACATCAAATACAATCAATGATAAGGAAGTACATAGTATGGAAGTTGTGACCTTCGGTATTTGTACCAAGGTCCAATGAATCAGTAAAAACACATGAACCCACTCCATGATGCATATTCAGATATACAGGTTTCAGCCATGATTTCCAACAGTTGAAGACTCCGGAATAGGTCTCAGTCAGAAGATGGTTATGATGAAATTACAACTTTGTTGTGCTTACTTGCTGAACTGCTAAGGATGAAGGACTTGATAGTGGTGGAGACACTGAAAGGCCTTGTCCGAAGCTCATCAGATAGCAGATCAGCAAGTAGGCACAACAGAGTTGGAACCACAGAGACTGCTAATTCAAATAACAAGATGAATTGTGATGAAAGGTTTCAGCAGAATGGCCCTTTTCAGGATTAACGGACAACTCAGACACGAGCCAATAAACCAGCAACACTGTTTGCACTTCCAAAGCATTAGGCATAGTATTTCATTTAGTAGATCTTTCATAGTGTAGGGCTGTGTGTGTGTGTGTGTGTGTGTGTGTGCACGTGCGTGCGTGCATGCGTGCGTGCGCGTGTTACTATTTTGTATACATTTTACAGTTTTTGTTCATTTTATATATAATGTAAAACAAACCTATGGAATTCAAGGACTTAATAGTTTTTGATAAAGATATACTCTCCTTAACTTTAAGCTTACTTACTTGCAGTCTCCTTAAGCTTACATTGTCACGTATACAACTTAACTCAAAATATAAATAAAAAATACGTTTGTGAATTTATTAAGAATGAAGAGGATACTTGTTTTGTATTAAGAAAGTCACAGTAACAAGTCACTACTAATAACAAAATGTTACCATTTTGTAAATGCCAAAAGAAAACGAATTATAAAGTAGTATGACTACAAATAAAATTAAAAATTGAAGTTAACATAAATGTAATTTGGTGTACAGGGAAAACACTATGATGTGTGTGTGTGTGTGTGTGTGTGTGTGTGTGTGTGTGTGTGTGTGCGTGTGTGTGCGTGTGTGTGATCGTACAAACAATCTACCAAATAAATACTTAATAAAATTACATACTGTACATCCTTCTTACCTTCATCGGGTCCCAAGGTCTCACTCGAACTCGTGGCCTATAAACGTGATTTAGGGTTTTACTGTAATGATTACTCTCATTTACTGTTAACTAACTCAACTTTTATTGAACATGTTGTTTAATATTCTCTTTTTATGCATAAAATAATGATATAACTTCCTTTTTATATAGTACTCAGAGTTCGAATCCGACAGATTTTAATATTGAGGCCTACACCCCATTTACCAAAGATACACAAAATTTAGCATTCTTTTTTATTATATTATACTTAACGTAAATAATTAACTAAAAAAGGCAACCCAGCATTTTCTCATTCACACACTTTCATACCTTTTATGTTTAAAGCGCTTTAGATTTTTAAATTCTCATAATTAATTTTGAATTACACTGTTACTTAACTGACGTTGTTCCTACCGACCACGTGTTGCACTCAGTATATTTTTTGTCACTTGTTTTTCCGAATTGCGTTCTCCCGGTTTAATTTTGATACCACTGAAGATTAATAGATGTCCCACAGCTTTAGACCACTTTAAATTTCTAGTTTAAATCACATTTTACTCCTTCAGCCGGTCCGTCTACATTGTTTAATGTATTTTCAGGCGGACCGTGCGCCAACGCAACTGCGCGCTTTAGATGTTATTAGCCGACTGACGCCGACTTCGACGCTTTTCAAGATGGCCAAAAAACGTTCTCTTTGAGCGGCTACTTGCTCCTGATAGGCTGACAAGGCATCACGTCACATAGTAATTAGTTAACTTTCTGATTGCGAGTCTACCGTAAGCTGGCTGGCGTACCATAGTCCTAGGGCTCGCAAAAAATACGTGATTATTACCACGCACGGACAAGCATGTCCGCACGCTTTCACATTCCAGAGCACCTGCTAACAGTGCTTGTTGACAGATTTTCTGGACCAACGTGCCGTGCCGATGGGCGTTCCCTACAGGAATGTCTATTGTTACAGACTGAGGCCCTGTGTGGGTAACTACACTGCGTCGTATTCACAATTAAATTAAAATCCCTCATCCCATTCTGCCCCATTACATGTGTGTGTGTGTGTTTTCAGGTAGAGCAGTTGATTAATTAGAATATGAGTACATTACAAAAAAAAATGTTGCTCTTGAATTTAAATGAACAAAAATGGTAAAGTGTATGAGAAATAGTAAAATTGATACCTGTTATTTAACATGTTACCTTTCTGTACCGCTGCTTTGAGATGCTTGCTGCTTACTTTGAGATGGATTAGTCCATCATAAATTATTTTTTCTGTAATTACTATATCAATCCTACTGTTTAATTCTGTTTAATAGTCAATATGTTCATCCATAATTTAAATTATTTTATGGTTATTTACAATTTTCTTATTTTAAAGAAAGAAATTTATACACACGATTACACATATGTAGCTGCAAAATCAGTCATGAGTTGAATGAAAACTTGTGCAATACCAGTTAATTGATTTTACAAAAACTAAGCTGTAAAGTTGAATTGAATATTACAGTAAATCAGAACCTTTCATTAAAAATCATAATTTATTGTGGTATGTTTTATAATGTTTATGATTATTATGCTTCTGTTATAATATAGTTTTAATCCAGTTTAAAAAGTGTCTCTACGTCTAAAGATTAAGATTACTTAACTTGTCTGTCTAGACAATTATTGTAGGACATATATTTGCATAATAAAGTAATAGTAGGTATATTGTGGAATTGATAGAAACAATAATATTAATAATACTTTTTATATAAAAAGTGTCCACATATTAGGATATTTAAAATAAACACTGGTGTTGTAAAAGAGAAATTCTCCATATTAAAAGATAAAACTTACTACTTTTTAAACTCCAGGCAACAACAATGTGCAAGAAGGTACTGAATAACAAACTTTACTTATCAATTTAATTGTGAATCCATGCCTGATCCAGTCATAAAATGAAGGGTGCTTCAATAAATAACGAAGTCAATCTGTGGGAAAGCCATAGATGTTTTGTACATCTAAAAACCTTTAATCACTGTTTTAAAACAGTGTTTTAATAAATGTTTTTAAAACATTTAAAAACTGTTTAATAATTTTCTGAATACTATGATTGTTTAATTTATTATTCTTAAAATCTCCTTTATTTTTGTAAAAATTGTTCTTAAATGGTACATTTTTCTTGAAGTATATGGTTTCAGCCGTTCTTGCTGTTAATAGCTATGGAGAGATGAGCAGTAATTAACATTGTATATACCTGACAATAAAAATTGAACACTGATAGTCTATTACGTGAGAATTTTCTGCCGATTTTGAGTTAGTGTCCACGGATCCTTCTGACTTTTTTTGCAAAATCTTTATAAAGGGTTATAAAATAAAGTTAAGGAAATTTTTTGGCCCGCTCTTAAACTTAAGGGTCTTTTTCCCCCTTTTTCGGGGTTGAAAAAACAAAATTTAATTAACCCCTGTACCCGATAGAGAATTAAATTCTAAGCAAAAAGGAGGTATACACTTTTTCGAAAAAAATGTGTTGTTTGCGAGTTACAAGGGTTCAAAGTTTTGCAAAAAAAAACTCGTTTTTTAAAATTAATCTGCAAATAACTAAAAAACGACGCCATTTTGCGAAACATTTGTGTAACTCAAACTTAAAGTTTATTACCAGACGAACATTTTCCACATTGTTTGGTTTCGTTATGTCAAATGGTTCTCGAGAAACAGCCAAAACAATATGGCGATTCACCGGTTTTTGATCAAATTACGTGCTTAAAACTAATATAACACGGTCAAAAATTGTTCGATCGTAACCAAATTAGTATCAAATGAAATCTCTTATTAATTTCCTAAAACTCAGGATTAATTTCTTGTGTAGCTTAAAACATTACGTAGTTATGTAGGAAAATATCATAATTTCTGCAAATTTTTTCCAAGAAATGTAAAAATTAAGTCCGCCATTTTGTCAAATATCCATATTAAGCCGAGATACTGTAGTTTTCAGTTGTCTATTATATTAGCAATGTCCTCAATTTTTTTGAAGCATATATGTGTTGCTGTACAGTAATACATAATGTTTTAAGAAAATTCAAGTTTTTGGATTTTCACCAAAATTCAGTTTTTTACTTCCATATTCCTTAAGGAAATGGAAGTATGGTGATGGCAAAAAAAATCGTGTTCGAGATTATTGCAGATTCTGATTGTACTACACTCAAAACATGAAAAAAAGTCGTTTTTCGAAAAGTGTCTGTGTGTGTGTCTGTCTGTTTGTCTGTCTGTAGATTTTTTACTTCCATATTCCTTAAGGAAATGGAAGTATGGTGATGGCGAAAAAAATCGTGTTCGAGATTATTGCAGATTCTGATTGTACTACACTCAAAACATGAAAAAGTCGTTTTTTGAAAAGCGTCTGTGCGTGCGTGCGTGCGTGCGTGCGTGCGTGTGTGTGTGTGTGTGTGTGTGGATTTTTTCTATGGCAAACGATAACAGCCGCAAATTCAAACAGAATCAAATAATTTTTTGCGTACAGCCCTAATTTGTAGAGTACTCACGGCCTATTGTTTTTGGTGAAGATCGGTTGAGGGAAAGGGCTAGTTTACCTCAACAGTTTTTTTATCAAGGGTAACTTTTTTTTTTGGCAAACGATAACAGCCGCAAATTCAAACAGAATCAAATAATGTTTCGCATACAGACCTGAATTATGGAGTTCTCAAGACCTATTGTTTTTGGTGAAGATCGGTTAAGGGAAAGGGGTAGTTTACCGGCAACGTTTTATGTTTTAACAAGGGTATTTTATATGGCAAACGATAACAGCCGCAAATTCAAACAGAATCAAATAATTTTGTTGCATACGTCCCTGAATTGTAGAGATCTCAAGGACTTTCGATTTTGGTGAAGATCGGTTAAGGGGAAGGGGTAGTTTACCTGCAACATTTTACGTTTTAACAACAGTAAAGTACTTGAAAATTCATTTAAACTTTTTCAAACAATGGTAATTGTTAAAAATAAAATAATTTTGTTGCCAGGCAATAAAATTATAATTTTTTCATTTTAATGTAAATTATGTATGAGTTAATATACATGTATAAAATAATATATCATTCGTGGCAGGTAAGCATATCTCAGTTATGTAATGTTTACGTTTCCATTTTATTATTATGACTACAGCAATAAAAAGGCAGGGAACACACACACACATACACACAAAATTCGCGTTATTTCTGGCCTCACTCATGTTTATTTTCTTATATTTGCACGCTTTTTAAATGGTAAGTGCCGAAACCCATACCAACATAACGCGTGCAAGCCGAAAAAGTGTCCAGCGTGGATAGCGATTTGCTTCCTGTGGATCGCTGGGCAGTGTAACTGCACGTGTTTACAGAGGAACGATTCATAGACAGACTTTTCGTCTTTCGGGAATGAACCCTCTGCAAGATGCTGAGGGTCCATGAGTGACTTCGGAGCGCTCCTTCTTTTTCGCGTGTTTGTTCTGTGAAACATACACTGTAGATTCGCAGCTTTACTCTAAGCAACGCTCAATAGGAAATGTTGAAAATTTTTGTCCACGGTGTACCCTCATACACACTAAACCTGCTCTGATGTTTTAATTACGGACATCATAATATTAAAACTTTGGAAACTTGAGCACTACTTAATGGAGATCAATCATTAACTTATACAAGCCATTAATTTTATGCATATTTTTTATATATATGTGTACAACGTTATCGGCAACAAAGAAGTAGTTTTTGTTAAAATTCCTTCCCCGGATATTTGGCCGTAGTTCAATGTTTTCTACAAAACCAGACGTTTCGGCAATGCCATCGACTTCCATCATCAGTGAAAATCGAGTGCGATAACGTGAGGTGGTATACGTTAGTGACCACAGTACTGTGGTTAAGGCTGAAGCAGTAAGTAGAAAGAAGTAGTTTCTATGGTAATATTTCATTTCGAAAATGATTTTAAATATAAATCTTAGAATATGGAAATCATGTATGGTTCTCCATACCGATATTTATTAAATATCTCGGTAACTATGCGTTTTATCAAAAAATTTTTATGAGTTAAAAATAAAGCTTATGGAAAAACAAAACTTTTAACTTTTGTTTTATTCCTTTATGACTAAAACTCGATGAGTTAAACCAGTTTAAAAGTGTATTTTGCCGACACATCGTCTAAAACATTTTTGACTTCTAGGCAAAATATCTAGTGTAAAGTAGGTTTTTTTACTATAGTGCATAGGACAACAGTTGTAGCTTTTTAAATTTCCTACAAAATCCATTTTTATTGAAATTTTGTTCTTAAATATTAACCGTGTTGTGACCAAAAATGTAAAGGCGCTCCAACAGTTAGATTTTGTTATCGTACGTTATATGTTCAGGTGCGGTCCTGAGAGCCTATTAATTAATTTATACAAAACTAAATTTTTTTCAGATTGACAATATAATTAAGTATTATTATTTTTTTAACGTCTGTTGTAAACAAAACAATATCTGTTTACAATTTCTCACTGTCTGTACTGCTGGTTCGTTATATCAATCGAATATTTAATTTAATAAAATAATATAATGTTTATGGTTCAACTTTTCTTTGATTAAATTTTATAAGTATGGATGAAATATATATTTTTTTTGACTGAATTTTGAACTTCTGAATTTTGAATGTACCCATTTTCAGGACTTCAAAGTACATCCTCGCATTGTTTCATGTTTTCAACCCTTTAGGGGTGGTTTTCAACCCTTTAAAGTCTAACCCTTGCGTCGGATGTATTCCTTGACGTCAAAATCGTAATCAGAACCCCCAAAAACCTGTAGGTGCCTAATTCAGGACTTCAAAGTACATGCTTGTGTTGTTTCATGTTTTCATCCCTTCAGGGTGGTTTTCAACCTTTCAAGTCGAACCCTTGCGTCGGATGTATTCCTTGACGTCAGAATCGTACTCAGCACCCCCAAAAACCTATAGGTACTCACTTTCGAGGTTATGACCGGCATTTTCGCGAAGTTTAATACTTACACCCCCTGATTATAGTCTGCTTCAACCCTTTAAAACTACGCTTTGCGTCTAATATAATTTTGGACGTCAGAATCGTAATCAGCACCCCCAAAAACCTATAAGTACCTAACTTCAAGGGCTTCGAAATGCATCCTCGCGTCGTCTCATGTTTTCAACCCTTTAGGGGTGAGATTGGGCCAACATTTTTCCTTAACTTTGTTATAGAACCTTCTAGGAAGGGATAGCAAAAGGAATAAAAAAATTACATGGAAACTAACTCAAAATCGGCAGATAGCCCCTTTGTTATGCCTCACATAATAGACTATGAGTTCAGTGTGAGCAGTGGACAAACTACTTGTTGCAAGGCCAACAAAATTTTCATTTATTTTGCACATGCGCACAACAGTCTTGTACAGTGTTTCATAGCTTGAACATCAGCTGCAACAAGACTGGTGAGAATATCAAAAGCATGTGTATGGCAGTGAGAAACTTAGTGTGTAAGGGAGACAGCAATCTATTTTTCCGTTGTCTCTCCTCACTCCTTTCTAGACAACTTAGCTATAATTTAAGTGGAGGTAATTCATTTGCTGGGTTGGCACAGCTAAGCTACCAAAAAGGCTGTCACATTTCTAATATCTTTCTCCAATGTGGTAGCTTTGTCATTACAAACAATGGTGTTATGTTCAGTTACCATTTCCTATTACCTTACTCAGTAGTTTTGCACCTGTTTCAGATTTTCTGAACTCAAATGCCATATACTCTAGTATACATTTTTTTGTATATAAGACAAGGAATCACTAGATTTCCTAAATTGTTTTCCTTCCTAATTCATCATACATTCGTTAACCATGTACATCACCATGTATCCTCCAGATTTATTGCGTGGGATAAATAGGTACATAGTAGAAATTCCTGCATGTGAATGAAAGTTAGTTTCTCAAAACCTGTGGCTTTTCATGTTGGCAGTTTTGTTATTAAACGCTGTAAGCAGTTTTATCTTAATTTCATACAGATAAATAAGAATGATTTATAGCAGATAAGAATGAAAGTACATGATTTTATTTTCTCTCAAATCTTACTGACCGTGTATTGAAATTTTTCTATACTAAGGAGTAGTAGGAAAAGTTACAACTTTTAAGAAAAAATGAAAAAGCATTTGTTAGTTACCAACAGTTTTCAGCATATGTTTTCAGCATAGTCTAGTTCTCCTGTTGCTTGGGTGCTATAATGCATGTTTGCAACATAGAGTTTTAGAAACTCAAAATTCACATACATTTACATTGGGCGTACGTTGTGTGACTGTAAAATGAACTACATATTTTGAATACATGAAATCTGTTTAAGTAAGGTATTGAAGATAATTTGATGTACACATTAACGTAATGTATCAAGTAAATCAATAAATTGAATAAACCATTGACTGTACAATAAGACATTTTACTTTATTTTTTGTAATTATATGTTTGTAGATGTATGTGTAATTATATTTTTATATTCCCTGACCTCAATGAAATGGCACCATCCACAGTAACTTAACTCTTATAGCATTAACGAGGCATTTGTTCATGTGATAAGACTGCAACAGAACATAAGCATTGTGCGTCAGCAAGACTGAATGACAGAATTATGACAATTAAAATTCTGTGTGATTTTCAGTTAATACTAGTAACATTTTGTTATTAATATTGAATATTTATGAGTTCATAAAATGATATTGCCTATGTATAGTATGATTAACTGAGAGTAATGTATCAGTGAATATCTAAGTCTTGGTACTATGTTTTCTAACAGAGTAGTTACGATAGCGTATCTTCGTATGAAAGCTACAATCAGCGGTTAGGTTTGGGTCCAAATGCACATGACGATCTGAAGTCATCATCAACAACATCACCTCAAAGGCCACCTGGTGGAAATGTTAGTCATGATCCATATCGGTTTACTCGCTCAACACAGCAACCAATACAGACAAGGTCTAGTGCTGGTCCTCCTATTGAGCCCCCTACCAAACCTGCAAAACCACCTGATTATCCAAAGTACAGGTGAACATGAGTAACATGTATTATTTTTTTATTATGTTTATAAGATATACTTGATATTTTACCAACTTTTGTTTTAAGGATATAATTTTTGTTATTGACGGAGTGTTGAATATGCATAATAGCAAATTACTAGGATGCTCTACCTGTGTTTTGGACAGTATTGTCCTGCTAGATAACCAAATTGTAATTTATGTCTAGTTTTTGTACTAAATGTTTTTCAGTAATACAAAAAATGCTGGAAAAACGTTTAAACTTTGTCAAAATGTTTTAAATTTTGAACAACTTTTTATGTATTTATCATTAAAAATTGTCATTTATTTATTTGTTTGTTGTTATATATAGTTCCTATATACGCGAGTATATACATTACATGATGGATGTAACTAGTATATTCATGTGTTTGTACGTGCGTGTGCACGCGCATTTGCATGGGTGCATGCCATTAAGGTGTCTAAAACTAAAACAGTCAGAATATATAGAATGTTGTTTTTGCTAACACTCATTATGTTGCGCTTAAAATTAAAAACTGAAACAAATATGTTTTTTCCAGCTGAACTACTTCACAAATTTAAAAATGAATGCAAGTAAACGTCTTTATAAGTTATATTGTATGAAGTATCTTAAATATGTCTAATATATTACAGAGAGGACTTATTATCAGGAGAGTGTGTGATCAAGCATGTCAGTGTTCAGGCTTTACCTCAGATAAAAGCTGCACGAAATGTATATATTTCTAATTACCGAACCCTTGTATAAAACATCCCTTTTCCACTTGTCACAGTATTTATTTATTTTTGTGATTGCATTTTATTATATTTTTCTGTTCTAATTTGAACTGTTCGAAAGGGTACAAATATTGTACTCTTTGTATCAGAGTTCTATTCACAATATCTTGCACATATGTCAATGCCATTTACGTGTAGGAAATATACTTAGCCATGTGTGCTACAGTGTGCATCTCAGAAAAGTATTAGATATTGCATATTATTGCAGATATTACTGTCTAACAGCATAATGTAGTGTAAGTGTATGTAAATCTCTGTTGGTCCATTTTAAATAATTAAATATGAAATATATTTTACGAAATGTACAGTTGAAATAAAGTTTTTCTAATTACAAATTGAAATTTCTGTACTTTAAAAGTAAAAAAAAAGAGTAGGCAATGATTGATATGTCATAATGCTAAATGTGTTCTTTCATCACTTATTCACCATTTAAAAATTATATCAGTTGTATTGACAAGACTAGGCTTAATTTCCTGATTAAGTCCAAAAATTCGTAAACTACTAGTGGTTTCCTAATAATTTATGTCAAAAAAATGTTTTTTAATTGATTCAGTGGCGGCTCGTGGTTCTGACAGTTCGGGGTTCAATGTCTGAATGTTTCTACTAAGATAAGAGCAATTATCCCATTCCAAATAACATATGGGGCAGGTCAACATGAAGACATAACTATTGACAACTTTTAGTAGGCCTAATATTAAGTTGTGTTTGTGCTGTTTGAAAATTATTCTAAAAATATATAGTTAAAACAAAAGGATAGTTAAATATTTCTGTTTAATATTTAAAATGGGAAGCGGCCTACCGAGTTCGGTAATTTTGCATTTATCTTTAATAGAGAGAGAAGACAAATTTGTTTTTAAAATAGATTGAACACTATTCATTTTACCAAATCAATGAGCTGAACACAAAAATAAGAAATACCTGAACACTTAACACACAAAAATACCAGCAAACACTTTGAAGGTTATACATGCTTCTGTCAACTTAACGTTACTATAATTATTTAATGACTACATTAAACACACTTTATTTTCGGAATACAATTACTTCACTATTTTATTTTATTTGAAGACTTTACTGCACACATTTTCATTCCATTCTAAATGAAATAGAGAAATCTGACATGAAACTGAAGGTAAATGGACAAATCATGTGGTCAAAATCATACTAATGGCGAATGGTGGTATTATGAAAATGTTAAAATTCCCGGTCAGTGCAGTTCGGCCCTCATCGGAACTATTCGTCTCTGTCGCTAACACCCGGCTTTAGTGACTGTTGAATCTAAATTTGCGTATACTGATTTCCCCTCCAAAGCTGTCTACACAGTCCAGGAGGTGCTGAGAGCTTGTTTGCACCTCAAGCAATAGTAGCAAGCAATTCGTCTATTATGCAAACCCATTACTGTTGAGTCAACAAGATTAATCTTGCAAATCTTGTTATTTAAATATGAAACCATTATCTCAACAAATCCTTAAACATATTTAAATTATTTAGCGGGGGGGGTTCACTGAACTATTGAACCTTATGGACGAGCCGCCACTGAATTGATTACATAAGTAAACAGTATATGGATATTGTGGCAAGAAGTTACTGACCTACTCTGTAAACTGGTAAACAAACTTTTATTCATATAACTACGTGAATAGTGAATCTCAAACATTGCTTCTACCAGTGTAGTCAGCTTGTAATAGTGTAGTCCTGGAGTGGTAGTCCATTTGTAGAGTGAATGTTTTAGTAGCACATTATTTTACAGATTTCTTTAATGTCAGATTTTTAATTTTAGCGTATTTGATTAAATTGACCTGTAGTTAGTTTTGTTTTATTATTTTTTTTTTTACATTTTATACCTCATGTAATTATTAATCCCTTAAAGTAGTTAACCTGCTACTGTTTTCAGGCCACCTGGCGTAGGTCCTGAGTATGCAGCTAACAAACCTTTACCTCCTCCCAAAACCTCTTCTACATCCCAAAGCTATAAACCTATACCTCCACCAAAACCGAAGAATTATCGACCACCACAGCCACAAGGGTGGAATTCTACAGCAGCAGCTTCACCACCAGCTGTACACAGCAGTGCTTATACTCACACAAAGTCGTACAGTATTGCTGAAAACAATACATACTCCACACATCTTCATAATGGGGTAATTGAAAATATATATTTTCAGAGAGAGAGAGAGAGAGAGAGAGAGAGAGAGAGAGAGAGAGAGAGAGAGAGAGGATCAGATAATGTAAGAGTTTTAGATATTGAGAATCTCAGAACAGAAATAGAAATAGAAAAACTTACTTTTTCTCAAATTATTGTATTTTTATAATGGAATCTCCTAAACTACCAATATCTTGATCTAACATAAACAAAGCATTTTTTTATAGCAATTTAGGTTTTTTGTGGGAATTTTTTGTTTACATATATAAACATGTTAGACCGTGTTAAATTAGCATCTGTGCAAAATGAAACATCAAATCAAATTGTATGTACACCTACATTCACTTTTTCTTTTGAAGTACAACTTCTCAGAGGGCATACATAGTAACATACGTAGTAAGTTTGAATAATAACTTACAAGTTTTTTTTATTAAATCTGCAATATTATATTTCTTATTTGATATTTTTTATTTTTTAAAGGTTACATAATATTATTGTGCTTGGTAATCAAAGCAATCTATACCACAGTAGGATGTCAGTTATGTAAGTATGTAGAAAACTGGATGACCAGTTATCTCTGGATTCAATAGAGTTTTGATAGTATTGTGCCATAGTAATATACAGTGTCACTCAGCATGCCAATAGAAACCAAAGACTTAAAAAAAATATGTATACATTTTTACAACACAGCCTACAGAAACTACTCCACAACAGATGTAGAATAGTTGGTATTTAAATATTGTTATTGTCTGATACTTCTCCAAGTTAGAATTCAATGAGATAAAACTATGCAGGGTTTCTGGAATATTCAGTTAATACTACTCAACTTTAGTAAGCATACATTAGAAGTTATAGTTAATATGTGTTGTATGTATTTTTTGAATTTAATTTCTGAAGTCATTATTCTGAAATATTGTGTCAGTTTTTGAAAACTTAGTACTTGTTATTAAACTTGTGTATTCAACTATCACATGAGTAGGGTTCTTAGTTTTGCTTCTCTCTGGTTAATTGTTGAAAATCAAGGATGCACTTCACACAAGCTTCCAAGTGCAGTACTGCAGCTACTATACTTACAATTTGGCTATACTCCATAGTTTTGAAAAGCCATATTTGAAGAACACATTTATATTAACCAGAGGTGCAGGTTGCCAACCCCTGCCATAAGGGGGATCTGTTTTTCTTCAATACAAATTAATTTATTGATAATGTACAAAATCTTGTTCTGTTGATTTGCTGCAAAAATCTACTTTTTTGACTTCAAAGCATTATTTGTTGTATGTCTACATTGATGGATCATCTACATCATTTATATGAATCAGAATATTAGAAACCGTATAACCCATCCACTGTAGCATGGTACAAACGTTGACCTCCAACTACAAAAGGTACCTGCTTTTTTTGTGCAAGTGCTGTATTTTATGTTAATATTTTTTGCTTATAACTGGACAACCCGAAGTTTTATTTCTTGCTGACAAAATTAAAATCACCCAAAAGTTAAGTAAGAGTTATGTAGAATGATTGAAATCATTGTGGAGTAGAGGTTTCAACTATACAGGAATTTAAAAAAAAAATGAATTTTAAAATATGAGCCATGTTCATAAAGTAAGGTCTGGTCAGGAATTAAATAAAAAACTAATGAAACAAAGAGTTCAATTATGGGGTAACTCTGTTTAAGTGTGTACGTTTTTTCCACCATTAATAGTTACCCATTAATAGTATAATTTCTCCTCTGTAGCTCCCGTGTTAATTTGCCTCACGTTGGATGCGTCAATTTATTACGTAACTCGTAATTAATTAAGTCAAGGTTGATGTTGAGTCATATTTGGTTCCTTACTGATTTTCAAAGCTTGTAACGTGGCATTTTGGCCTATCTGGGGTAATAAGGAAATTTGTATTTTTTTTTAATAAAGCCGATAATATTATTTACTATGATTGGGACAAAATTAATAAACAAAAGGTAAATTCAGTGGTAGCATAAATAGCGACGGTGGCAGCACTGCTGTGTTAAAATTATTCAGTAATATTTTCTCAAGCGAAAACAGATTCAACAACCGACAAATTGTGCCAAGGTCAGCTTATGACACACACAACAGCGTCAACAAGTTATGTGACCGAACAACCGGCCATATTACGTCAGCGCCTTGCATAACAAGCAATGTGGGTGGAGTGTGCCACTAGTTTCGTCAGACACTCACAGAACAAAGCAGTCTGAAATAACAACTCGCGCGAGTTACATGTAAAAAGTTCCGGAACGTAAGTGCGGGCCCGCAACACACCAAAAAATGTGAAAGTAATCATCAAGTAAACAGTTTAATAAATTTACAGTTCCGGTAAACTAGTGAAATAGGGAAAATGTGCGAAGTGGAGGAAAATACGTAGTAAAAACGGACTCAAGATCTTAGCAACAATGGATAAGTAACCAACAAGGGGTAACTCTAAAACTTTCAAATTTGGAAATGTTTTGTAAAAGAAACGGGCAACCTAAATTATAACCTAAATAAACCGGGGGGGTATAGAAACGTAATGAGAGAGAGAGAGAGAGCGCGTGATCTAAGAATATAAAAGAAGTGCTGGTTGCGTAATTACATATATAGTAAGTAAATTCATTTGATTTGTTGTTTTATATGGTAATTAAATTCATTTTGTTTTAATATTAGTTAATAACTAATTAAATAGTGAGTAGTTCTATTAATTGACCCTCGTGGCCATATATATTCATGTTCAAATTATAGTATACAAGAGATTGACGAGATGGGAGTTAGTCACATAAAATAAAAAATTGTTCGTTAACCAAAAGTGTTGGTCATTTGCGTTCACCTGTTTCTCTCTGCTATTGAGTACACCTGACGAGACCCTGGAAAAGTAGTTAACAACAACAAAAAAGAAAAATGAGCAATATCAATTTCAACATAATAAATTTTAATAAAGCTAGTAAAGCTTTAAGCTTGATGCTTTCTATTAATTAGTTATTGATCATGGTTTTGTGTTCCCTCTCTGGATAGGGTTTCATTATTATATTTATAATTATTTTTACAACATTTTGTTTCGTTACAAATTGCCCCCTTCAGAAGTAATTATTTCTGAACACTTCATTAGTTGTGAGGACATAATTACTTATGTTACATTTTCTTGATCTTCTTTGAAATGGGGTCGGTTAATTCGTACTTGTTGTTGTTGTTATTGTATAGGGTCCTACGTAGAGTAATAATAACTTCTTTGATATCCCTTCTAGAGTACTGGGCAATTCCCTGTTCCTTAACAACACCTTCTCTCCTACTTCATATTTAATTATTTTACCCTTGATTTTCTGGTATTTGTTTCTACGTTTTTCCAGATTTTCCATCACTTGATTATAAAATTTTAACTTGCTAAATTGGTACTGTTGAGACTTAGGAAACTTAATTAATTCTTGGATCTCTCTGGGTGGTTGTTTTTCGTACATGGCAGTGTATGGAGTGCAATTTATGGATGGGTGATAAGCCAAGTTTAAAAAATCTTCTGTGGCCGACAAGTACTCGGGCCACCTTCTTTGTCGGTGATGACAATAGGTTCTTAATATTCTACCAATTTCTCTCAGTATTCTTTCTGACGGATTGCTACTGGGGTGGTATACGGAGGTCTTGTAACTTTTGATGTTCAGCTCTAACAATGTATTCTTCCAT
This sequence comes from Magicicada septendecula, assembly GCA_034769895.1. Lineage (NCBI taxonomy): Eukaryota > Metazoa > Arthropoda > Insecta > Hemiptera > Cicadidae > Magicicada > Magicicada septendecula. The sequence continues at coordinate 79,577 of JAWRYS010000716.1, read as the reverse complement.
TTTCTGCCTCGAAATTGTGTAGCATGGTCTGCAACTATTGAGATGGGTGTTCCTATTTTTGGGATGTATTGAGTAGTTATAACTTCAAGAATTTTCTGCGTAGTTGCTTGACTGATTGGATACAATTTGGTGAAGTGGTCCATAATGATTATAATATATTTGTATCGGCTTCTACCTTCGCTCCGAGGAAATGGTCCGCATATGTCATTGAATAATTTTTCCAGTTTTTGTTCTGATATGGGTATCATTATACCTTCCTTTCGTTCATTATTAATTTTGACTAATTGACAGATATGACAGGGTTTTATATAATTTTGTACCTTCCTGTGTATGTTCTTAATGTAACAATTCTCCTCCAATGCTTTCACTACTTTTACTGCGCCCATATGTCCGTATCTTATGTGATATTCCAACACTAGTTCTTTCTCCATGATTCTGGGAATGATTACCTTTCAGTCGTCTTGGTCAATGTATTTTTTATAAATAAGATACCATCCTGTTCACAATAGAATTGGTTTATTGGAGAGTTTTGGTTCTCCAAACGTTCTTTGATTTTTATTAATTTTGGGTCTAATAATTGGTTGGCTGTGATATTTTGTAGTAATGCCTCCAGATCGGATCTACTTTTGAGAATGTTGTACACCTTGATAATCTTTTCCTTCTCTCCCTCAAATGTCTGGGTGTCCAGGTTTATTCGTGATAACATGTCTGCTATCACGTTCTGACTCCCTGGAATATATTCCCATTTGATATTATACTCCTGCAAGGCGAGTATTGTCACACCTTTCTCCGGTTTGTTTCTGTAAATTTACTAAGTTTTCTTGTTCCTTCTGTATTCCTTCTATTTGAATACGATTATCTTCTTGGACACGGTCTATTCTGGCATTTACCATTACTTTATTTTGTGTAATGGTTTCGTTAGCTTTTCTCAATCTCTCATTAGTGTCAGCTATTTCTTGCTTCCTTTCCACATCGATTTTGTCCATCTTCTGGTTAATTGTATCATTTACCTGTTCAATCCTCCCATTAATTCTTCTTAAATTCTCTTTATTGATTTGTCTGAATTCTTCCTTCATTTGGTTATTATTTTCACTTATAGTTTGCCTTAAGGTTTCATTAGTACTTTCCTTAATACTGTCGATTTTCTCATTTATCCGTTTATTCTCCTCCTGGATTTGTCTTAAATTCTCATTGTTATGCTCGGTTTGTCTCCTAAAATTTTCATTAATTTCTTTGTTTTGGTCAAATCTCTCCTCCATTTGTCTTATTAAATTATCGTTCGTTTGCTTGTTTTGTTCCTCCATTTGTTTTAATAAGTTTTGACTCAAAATTTCATTTTGTTTGAGTTTTCAGTGAATTCTTCCTTCTATTTCTTTTATGAAGTTGCTAAACTGCTACAATTTTTATTGTTCAGACAAAGGTTTTCGTCATCACTGACATCATCAGGTCTTAAACAACCTAGGTCCTTTAAGTAATTTAACATCACTGATTCAGTGATGACAAAAAGCTTTGTCTGAACAATAAAAATTGTAGCAGTTTAGTAACTTCATAAAAGAAATAGTAAGGATGGCTGCTAATTCAAACAATACGAAGAATAATTCTTCCTTCTGCTTCTTAAAATTGTCATTCGTTTCTTCCTTATTTCTGTCCATTTTTTCACTCATACTATTCATTAACTCCATTAATTTTATAAGATTCGGGTCCCCTCTATCTTCCTTTCTTGCTACCGTCTCCACATCCTCCACCGACGTTACTTCCTTCTCTTCTACTCTAACTTCTTTCTCGGCCTCCTTCGTCCTTCTCAGTGACGACGCCCTTTTATGCATTCTTATTGTTTTTTGGAACCTATAGCAGTCGCCAGCTAAAAATTGGGAAATTAATTGCTTGTTTTTATTTCTTCACTTATTACTTCCCTAAATAAAGCCTCACTAGTTGGTGCGCCAATTTATAATTTACTCCTCTGTCTTCCCGTGTTAATTTGCCTCACGTTGGATGCGTCAGTTTATTACGTAACTCGTAATAAATATTATTGAGTTTATAAGTTGCGATAAAGATTGGTTTGTTCCATGATGAAAACCGATTGACTAAATAGCGTATCAGTTGTTATTTATGTTGCGTGTTTTGTGACGTGATTTAATATATAATTTTGAAGGCTGACTTATTCTGCCTCGTTTAATAATTAGAATTGGTTTATTTTAATTCGTCAGTTACTATGTTCGAAATTAATTCGAATGTAGCGGTCGAGTTGTTCTCTACAATTGTCAACGATCACCTTCGATATATGTTTTAACCCTATTCCTTGAGGTTAATCTCGGTTTTGCAGTTTCTGTGGTTCCAATGACTTCTCGACGTCTTCTTGTTCTTCGTAAGTATAAAATAGATATTGATTATGTCTTACCGTCAAGAAATACGAACGCATGGATATGATTTATTAACATTATCGTTTAATCTTTGCAAATTTAACTCAAGTTGATGGAATTTTGCATTCGATAGACACACTAGTAACAATCGATATGTATCTCAGGAGTGAATGATAAAAATATTTTAAACATATAACGTGGGAATTCTTTTGGCTGCTACGAAAGGTTCCATTACATAATAAACAACAATATAGAGTACATTACAATTATTTCTATTACTTATAATCTAATATGAGAGTTATAAAAATTATTCAAACCAACTCAATGTCTAGCGATATTTAGTCCGCTAAATACAGGGCATGCTGGTACTAAATGACGTCACCATCATGGCCTCCTTGCACGTCTCTGAGAATGCAGGAATTTTTTGTACCAATATATTTTTTAAATAAAAGTTCCTCGTACTCACTGATTCTTATATAACGTGTTTCACTTTATAATATGTCCACTAGTGATTGTTTGTGGTGTGGGTTATTGATGTGACCAGTGATTGTTCGTTTAGGATTAATAATATTGTCAGTTATATAGTTGAATTATACATTACACTTCTAAGCGGTATTAGCTGTGCGTCTCCTTGTTTGGCTTGATATTTTCTTAATGATGTTTGTTCCTGGTTAGTGATATGATTTAAGTTAATAATTTTTTATATCTTCTGTAGTGGTTATTAATTTTTTCTTCCACAAAACGGTTTCTAAGTTTAGATTTTCTTTACTTAATATCTCAGCGAGCACTAGTGAACTATCTTCACTCACAATTAACAATTAAGTGTCATTTCTTCTTTTTAGTCATCGAATTGACCCAAATTTCTTAAATTCTGATTGGCCCCTTATGTACAGTTCAAGTGTTATATGACCAATACCCCTTAATTACTTTAAACTTTACAAATTACGTTTAACATATAACTTTATCATTATATCCTAAAAGTTCATACAATGTTTATATAATTATTAATTATAAAATTACAAATAATTTGGTACTAAACATGTCTTGGTTTAGTCCTGTAAAACCTTAGTACTTAGTGAATTTTCCAGATATATGATGATACAATTTATAATGGTTGATGGTAGTTATACCTTGACCCCTTGAGATACATATATTTAAATTAATTAATTAATAACATGAACTCTTATAATATATAACAAAACTCTTAATAATAATAATAATACTTAGGTTGACAATTTTAATTTTCATACTGTTTAACTATTGTCTGTATGATAAATCATTTATTCCTTACTGTTAATAACAACTAAACACTTCTTTATAAAAAAAATAGTACACTATTTAACTGTAGTTTGTGTAACTATTACTATTATGCCACTTTTATCACTGTAAGGGGTTGTGCCCCTTTTTCTCTCCTTGATTATATACAATTTTGTTTAATACAATTTTTATAATAAAGTTAATAATTAATACAATTTATATCAGTTAATACAATTTTATTTTTTGAATTTGTACTCTTTATCGGGTTTGTTTGGGTCACTCATGGCAAGTTATTTAGGCCTACTAGGTTTCTTTATTTAATTTTGGTTTATATACTGCCCTATTCTACTAGGTAATTTCTGACTGGGTCTTGATGATATTAATTAAGTCAAGGTTGATGTTGTTGAGTCATATTTGGTTCCTTACTGATTTTCAAAGCTTGATATTTTCTATTAATTAGTTATTGATCATGGTTTTGTGTTCCCTCACTGGATAGGGTTTCATTATTATATTTATAATTATTTTTACAACATGTTGTTTCGTTACAATAGCCACCATTAATTTACATTCATTCTGTACATCAAATGCTGGTTACATTCTCCTTTAAATGTGTGTTTAAAAAATCTTCAATAAGTTACATAAGTCTGTTAGCACTCAAGTTTATATCATTTTCAAAGTTCTCATCTAGGCTGTGGATAGCCAGAAATGTTCCATCCGAATTTCTCAAACAAGGTGAACAGTTGATCAAGAAGTGTGATGGCACACGTCAGGTAAAACGGTCCCAAATGACAGCATTCCATGTCTTTGTTTTGAATGGCATGACTAGGTTTCTGTAATAGTGTGCATTATGCATCAGCAATAATTGTGACTCCACATTCATGAAACTGTGTAAGCATGCTCATTTTTTATCTTAATAAACCTAGCCATCCTTTTTTCGTACAGAAGGTAAGTTAAAACTTTGTATTTGTGGGAGGGGGGGATTGGTGCCATAATATAGAGTTTTGTTTTGATTCAATATTTATGTAGGAAATCCGTATTTCATTCAAGTTGGAAAAACTCTTCTTTATTGTTAAATGTTGCAGAAAATGTTTGGCCTGACATTACTGCTTATAAACATCTGTAACCATTTTAGGCAACCATCTAGCAACAGTTTCTTACAGCCCAGCCTGTCAGATCACAAATTATAAAAAAATGAGCATGAAACTTGAAAATATGTAGTTAAAAGCTAAGAATTCATGAATCAACAATTCTCTTGAACTTTTACATTCAGTTTTTTTTATTGTCTGTCATAACACTGGGCCAGACTTGTCACTACATTTATCATCATAGAATCATTTTGCCCCCTTTTAAACAAATGACACCAGTGTCTAATTTTCGTGGCACTCATTATATATTGAGATTAATTTTCATAAAATTGTCTGTAAAACAATTCATTAAATTTGTAAGTAAACTGATTGAAATAATGTAATTTATGTGACAACAAATCCATACAATGTAGTCGCAGGTTCAATTTTAAAGATTGTTAAAAACATTTCTGAGGAAATATATAAAAACATAACATAGTACATAGTTAAATTACAAAACATGTCCTCTGTCAGATGCCAGAGGCTCATTAGTCTGTGGGCAACAACTCTTTGCAGAGTAAGCCATTTAACTATATTAATAAGAGAACAAAATTGCTGAAACAGCAAAAAGAAAGTGTACAGGTACCCTTTTAATTCTAAAACTTCTTTATGATTTATTGTTAGAGATGTTCATCAAAAGGAAATTCCTGACATTTTTCCAAACATGTTCTAGTACATTTAATAATGTTACTTACTATATTTCTAATCATTAAAAAAGTAAACTATACATTTTTAATAGATGTAGAATATAAGTTATGATAGGTTTCTGTATTGTGTTTGTGATGCAAGTGACTTAAGAGGGCGCCAAGGTTGGCCCGAGAATCGCATTTTAGTTTACGGGGTGGCCACCAAGCGCTGTCATCGTGACGCCTGCTCTTGCAGCGAGGCAACATGCAAACGTTCTATCCACTTTCATGAGTCACATAAGTCAGCGGCGCGGTGTTGTCACTTCGCTAGGGCAAGCAGCGATACGTGCAGTGTTGCCGCTATTTGCACAACACTCCATTCAAATTCAACCAACTTTACTCGCGTGGCAGTGCCGTGAACTTACCACGGCACTTCTTCGTATGGCCCTCCTGAGTGCCGACTGTGTTATGTCGTTTAGCACCCACGGACCGTATTAGCTTATCTTTACACTAGGTGTCCCCGAGCGCGGACAAAAAGGGGCGAAGTTCTAGACAAATGTGAAATTTTCCATTAAATATAGAAATGAATGTTTTCATATCTTAAAAAAATATTTGGGAAATGTGTTCAATAATAAGAATACAAATTGATGCAAATGATCAGTTATCCACTATATTTTATAACAAAGTATTTACATATAGCATGTGACAAAAAAAAGTAAGACATTTGAACATAGTATACAATAATAACAATAACTTTTGAATATAATATACAATAATAATAACAATATGCAGTAAATGGAAGTAGCATCTTGTTAAGATGACATATATTTTTTATAAGTAGCATCTATTTTATATTACATATATTCCACAGTCTCTGTAATTCATTTCGACGTGCATTCATCGAATGACTACTGTTAATTTTTTTCAAACGATCGAAGTTAAATGATGGTTTCAACAGCAATCCACTCAAAGTTTTTACTCTCGATAATGCGACATAAGTTAGAACAACTTGGAACTCGTTATCACCAATGTCGACAATTGCTTTATCCAGAGTTATTCCTTGAGATCTGTGAATACTGATCGCGTATCCAGGCATAACAGGAAACTGCTTACGTGTACAACTGATTCCACGCCGTTTAAACGAAGACGTTATAGCCACAATAGGGACTGAGCTTCCATAAATAGTCGGACCAGTATATTTTTCAAATTGAACGAGAATGCATAATGGCATACGTTCACTATAAGCCTCGTATTCAATAGAAGGATCATAAATTATATCAGTAATTGTGCCAACTGATCCATTCGCGAGACCCTTGGCCACCCAAAGATTTCGTCCTAAAATAATTCTGGCTCCTTTACATAGACGTAATTCAGCAGACAATCCTTGAGCTTCATCAGAAGATGCAGCAAGGGCTTCTGAGCAGTTATGTATAGCTTTAATCAAGGCGATCGGTTGTTAATTTTTTGTAACTTTTCATAATTAAATTTATCAATATCAGTATTTTTTGCCATTATGCACACTGCATTTTCAAAAGACTTATCCCCAATATTATTGACAAAAAATCGAGAAGATAACAATTGATGATCAAGCTCAGTAATACTTCCATTCGAAATCCTATTAAGAGTTTCTCGGAAAGATCGTTGTTCATCTCCAATTTGTCTCATTATTTGTGTTAAAAAAAATACCTTTTTGAACTGTAAATATAATAAACTTGACTGAATAGTTTTAGCGTTTTTTCCAATACTGTAAAGGCTATAATCACATACTGGAGGAAGTTGTGACCAATCACCCACTAAATAAATGCAAAGACCTCCGAATGGCAGGTTGGCTAATTGTGGTTTAGCGTCTCTGAGTCTTTGATCAACTTTGAAAAATAAGTTCAACCCAAGCATACTGGCTTCATCTATAATAACAAATTTAATGTCTTTGAATTCATTTTCAAAAGAAATTTTAGCATCACTGTTTAATTGTGGTAGAGCGTTTCTCGAAGGAGGTATTCTAAGAGCTGAATGGAGGGTCTGTCCGTTAATATTATTCGCTGCAACACCTGTCGGAGCCATCAAAAGAGTAGCTTTGCATTGGAAATGAGAGTTTATTCGATGAACCATCTCGTCGTTGATGATACAACTCTTTCCTGTTCCAGCCTTACCTTGGACTATTGCAAGCTTATGTAAACAATTATTGTAATCCATTAGCTGTTGATCCAAAAAAGACAAAATGGCATTTTGTTGTTCATTGAAGTTGATATTCAAAGGTTCAAAGAATTGTCGTTGATTTACAATCGTTTCACTACTGTTCTCAATGAAATCAGTGTTATCTTTTATATCTGGATAACTATGATAAGCTTCATTCCAGTCATGAAGCATATCGATGTCACGATTACCAAGAGTAACATGGTAGGCATAACTGCAGCAATTGCCATCCAGTCTCTCTCATTAAATATAATTTTATTATCATTATTTTCAAATTCATCTTCGTCTTCCACTGGCTGTAAAGACATATTAATCTGCTGAGGTTCCACAATGTTACTTCACTGATATGCACTTTTCCAGGTTTCATCCTTATTTTTCAAATTTTGTTCACACCACCAGGGTTTGTGTAACATTAGCTGTTGTTTACAAAATAATTCGAAGCTTGATTGATTCAAGTTTTTATCAATCTTAGGATAGACTTGTACTATTTTATGTTTTCTGCAAATAACCAGTCTATTTCTACTTCCTTTAGAATATCTTTTAGCAAATTCTAACAAAGTCATATCTTCCATATTTAGTGGTCTCTGATTGTAGAGTTCAATAAATGATAAGGCAGTACCATCGTCTTCAGTTTCCGGAATAGTAACATAATTTTCAAGTTTAATCACAAGTGTCTGAAAGCTCCTCGTGCAATGGAATAATGGGATAGTCATAAGTATATGACAGGTTTCAGAAGCTCCAATGTCTCTTTCGCCAATTATTTTCATCATTAAACTGGTGTACGCCTGGCGAGCCTGATCATCAGAATTTTGCGATTTAACGATTTCTTCAAACATTTCTAACACATTTTTAGAAGTAGGTTCTGATTTTGAGGCGTACTTCGATATGTATTCAGTTACAGCATATAATGACATAATAATCTGGAAATCGGTATTAGCTCTCCATGTTTGAGAAATAAAAAAGTTGAATAGATTGAGTTTCTCGTCATTTCTCACAGGAGTGTACACCCAATTTCCTTTACTATCTTTCAGTAAAGTCGATACTTCTTGAATTGCTTTAGGGAATTTAAAGCGACAGATAAATTCGCGACCATTCGGTTTCAGACAGTAACCTTTTGAGCACTATGTATGTTGTTGGAATCGATTCAATAATTCAGAAATAGATCGGTCATCGTCAATTACAACATCACGTGATCTAATACGTGAAGGATGTATTGTTGCTGGTGGAATGGATGGCAATGGGTTGAACGCACTTACTAACTTATCGTAGTATGTTGTTGCTTCAAACAACTGTTGCTGAGAAGCAGCATCAAAAGTTCTAGGATCCGGAGCACCAGATATCCAAATAAGACCGTGTAAATGGCATGAACCACGATGCTGAAATTCGAACCGAAACCAATAATCGAGAACTTTGTATCGTTTGCATACCACTTTTTCAATGAAAGTAACAGCTCGAAACGTGAAGTAATTTTCAACAATTAATGGATTTTCATTTATGAGTTTTTGTCGTTGTTGTACAATTTGAGATTCATTCAATAAATCCTCTTCCTCTAAATTACAGCCTAGAAGACGTGCTAAGTCAGGCCACCAAAGGTCAGCAGCACTCAATGTTAAGAAAGCTGTCGGTAGTATATCGAGCTGGCTTATCATCGACTCTAATTCACCTCTCCTTTGGAACCAATAAGAATTAGAACCTCGTATTTTAGAGCACCAATAATATAAACCTTTTACTATTTTTGGATTGTGTGACATTGCATCACGTAATTGTTGAATATTACCAAGAAAATCAGATTTTTTAGCAAATATTCCTCCTCGTTTGATTGCATCGTGTCGTTGAACAGTATTTAGTGCAAAAAATCGGAACCGTGGATCTTGAGCAAAACGGCGATCTTTGTATTCCATTAAAAATTGGAAATATTCTAATGGTGTTATATTCATGTTATTAGGACGAGTATTATCATTCAATTCCGCAGAATCATAAGGAAATAATGCTGGAAAAGCCATAGTTATATATCCTTCACATGTAAATTCGTTGATAATGTTAGTACCTTTTGGCCAAGGTATGACATTATTTACATCAGATCGGATGTGGTCAACTTCTTGTAATTTAATATCATTGGGTATGACACTTTCATAAACATCATTACTTTCCTTTGAGTTATCATCCAACTCTGGTATTTCTACCGTTGGTATTTGATCTAAAATACTACCCTCTATGGGAAGCTGAGAAATACGATCGACATCAATTGATATATCTGCATAGTAAGGATTGTTGGTTTTCAAAAAAGTTAGAACAGTAATTATTTTATTTCGCCTAACGTGGAAATCACGATGTCCATTCAAACCCTCTCGTCTCACAACGATTGTACTCAATGTAGATGGTATTCGAGGTAAACAACGAATTATTTCATCAATATTCTGTCCAACATTGATTATATTTCCTTTATACGCAAACTGACTGGGCAAACGACGTGATTTGATCCTGTATACACGTATTACTGGTTGCACTTTAGCTATAAGTAACTGCTCAACGTAAGTAAGTCCTTGAAGTTCAATCGGTACCATTCTTGGATCCATCTTATTTACTGCCGTAAATTTATCAGGATGTTTTTTACATTGTTTACACGCATCAAAATTTTTACTTTGAATTACAGTCCTACCACAGTTGTTACACTCAAAACAATTTAAATTCTGTAACTCTTGTTCAAACTGAATTTGTAGATTGCGAAACTGAGAGTTATCTGCACTAACCTGATCAACATTAGACAACACATGACTGTTTTGATTTCGTGAACCACTATTTTGTTGTTGACGATAAGTCTGACGACTATGTCATGATTAATTATTTCAACATGTTCTGGGTTACACAAAAGCGAAAAGCAAAACGCACTCAAAGAAATAATTACAGCATTGTTGCAGTCGATACACCACGTCTCAATGTGTAATCATGTGAGTGCGTTCGTGTACACTCGTTCACCGTCGGACCGATCCGGCGCCGTTGATGTAAGTTTCAAACGGTTTTAATTTAGCGGAATTAAACGATTATTATTTAACTTTGGCTCTACCAATGTTTCCAAAAATTAAAATGTGTACCCCGGAATATGTACAAAATGTACATATAAAGTTTGGTGGAGATTGGATAAGTAGTTTCAGTCTTAATACACTATCGTTTTAAAGGGTTTTAATTTAGCGAAATTAAATGATTATTTAGCTTAAAATCGACCAATCTTCACAAAAATGAAAATATGCACCCCTGGATATGTACAGAATAAAATTCTATCAATAAAAATCCCACATTTTATGATTTTTTCTCCAATCCTAGAAGCAAGATCTTCACAAGCTAACTCCTCATTGTTCCGACCATACTCCATTGCCTCGTAATCGAACGCAGTGTAGAGAATCTGCTTGACAAGGGACTCGCAGCCAGTGGTTGGTCTCATCTTGCAGACCCGCCCAAAGTTTGATGCAGTCAGGATGTTTCGGCGAAGTTCCAGCCATTCACTGCAGTCCCTTTGCAGTACTGTCTGTCGCTCAGTTCTATCAAACTCCTCATCTGATTTATGAAGACTATTCAAAAATTCATTGGACTGCTGTACCATCATGTCCTCGTCTATGTCTGGTCGTTGAGCTGCTAGACCGTAGTCCTGCTTTTCAGTACCGTTTCTAATAAATAAAGACCTACGACATCTTTTACTTTTTCTGCGGTTATCTGATTTTTTTTTCTCTTTATTTCGGTGCTCTTGGAAAATGTTCCTGGGCTGGAATTGTACATGTTCTTGTGGAGTTTGTAGTGCGCAAGTCCGGTGTTGTGATGAACAACAGCCGCAAAACATCGACCCTTGTACGACCCACTTGTTGCAAAATTAATCCTCTTACCGCCGATAAATTTGGCGACTATGGAATTGTAGTGCTCGACATAGTTGCTTGTCACATCAGCAAGCAAGCTCCTGCTGTGACGACTTAGGTCATGGAACACATCCATAATCAAGGGGTATAGGCTGACTGACACAAGGTTGGGTACAAGGTTAGAATCTGCTGGGGCAGATGACGAGTCGAGCTTGCAAAAGTATCCCAGCTTTGCACAACTCTTGTGTTCACCGAACACGTGGCTAGGGATATTCAAGATATCTTGCCGAAGATTTTCTATCTTTTTGCTTGTAGGTCCTTCTTCTCCTTTTCTCTGATCTGTGGCTTTGGTTACTGCCATTCTGCAGCGAAACAAATTGTCCTCAATTTTTTTCCTTAACACTGTTGAAGGCTTTTGGATTTTAGAACCAGCAATATTTTTTAAGCGAGTGCACATGTTCCGTAGGAGATGGTTTTTACACTCCACCTTTTCAACTGTTAAATACTTATACGGCCGACGTTCAAGGATTTTTTTATATACACTACTGTCGCCATCGGCAATGAGCTTAGCATACCTTAATTTATACATGTCCTCACTTTTCTCGAAACCTTCGCAGATAATTGCTGCTTCCATGCTAGTTGAACTCTGTTTCATACCCCAGTTCTTGTAGCAAGTGTGTGTTTTTGCCGTCTCACTCTTTGTCTCGGCTCGAGCGCAGGTTGTACAGTACTTGTTTTTCACGCCGATGTATTTTTTCGCCTTTCTCGTCCGATAACCAACAATGGCTGCCTGAAAATATAATGACTAATATAATATTGAAAATCACCTTTATTTAAAAATCCTATACTCTAAGCTTACAAACATTACGTTGGAAAACTGGTTTCACCATTGTGGTCTGCTTAATTAGACCTTTAATTTTATATATGACATGGCCGGTTTACTTTAATTTGTTTGGTTTATTCCATACATTTTTCTTTTTTTAGTTCAGTTTAGTTTAGTTGTTTTATTTTTTTTTTTCTCCCTTTCACATAAAGTAAAATTCAAAAATGCAACATCGGTTGACTATGAAATTAAATCGGGAGTTCCCCAAGGTAATGTGTTTTGTATGTCCGTATTCATAATGAAATAGAAATTTCGATGTTGCACATTTCATAAGTTTTATTTTTGCTGTGGATGTTTAGTATGTTTAAAAACACTATATTTTACGTGTTTCTGCTGTAATTTTAGGCAAGTGTGTAAGTTTGTTATACAATAATGACTTTCACTTTGTTTATTCGATTCATTAATGACAGATGATTCAAATTCATAATGTGCTGCTTATATTCATTATATTATACAATCATGTGACAGGTTATTTAATCACGTGAGAGGCTGAATAACGAACTTAGCCTCTGTTTTAACAATACAAATGTGCATATTAAATTTAAACTCCTTGCGAACAACCGTTTGACAGCTATCGATGACACAATGAAAAATCGGTAAGAAATCTATAAAAACCTAAATTGCAGTTTAAAGACGTAACTAAAAAAATAAAGGGGTTTATTTAGTAAAGTTAAAAACATTTGCCGAAAAGTGGCAAAAGTCGGACCTTAGAAATAAGTTATTTTAAAACCTGAGTCACATTCATGAGGTGTTATAAAAAAGTAACGTTTTTGCCAAATTTAAAGGAATATATAAAATTTTGAACGAACGCTAAAAACGTGTTCTGGGGGGTCAGGGTCGGTGCATATTTCGCACTCCCGAGTCTGGGTTTCACCCGTAAGGGCCATCTGAATAGCTCATTTTTCCTAAGGAATTTCGCTAATAAGGATTTTAAAAATTAAATTTTTAGCATTGGCCTTTTGGGTAATCAAGATGGCAACGAGATCATATGACATTACCAAGCATGTAAACATAAGATCTGTAACAAGCAATTTGTAAACATTAGTTCTATCAAACATCTGACATGAGTAGTAAAAGAGATAGAGTCAACAGCATAGCAATAGCACATCGCGCGCCTAACCTCATATCGGTCTTTGGCCTGGGAGTTCATTACTTCACTTCGCTTGCGGAATAGTCTCGCTTCCCCTACGACTAATTAAAAATTAACATTTCCATCAATTTAAATGTTATCATTGATGGTTTGCATTTCTAGACTTGGGGAATATAAATTTACAATTAAAAAGTTGTAGAAATGTAGTTTGCAACTAGCGTTTTATAGTGAAATCGAAGATTGGTATTACATTGTTATCAAAATAATTTTAGAAAACTGGCCCATTACACGAGTTTTCCATTTTTACAATTACTTCTCATTTAAACCATCATTACACAATAGTTGACAATAAGAGGCTAATTTCATTACATGAGATTTCACTTTCACTCTGTTCACAACTCTGTCCAACAGGAACGTCACACTTCATCCCTCAAAACACACCAGACATCAATGGTTGAGGGTCATTACCCTCTCTGTTATGCTCAACTATTCGTATTCTATAAAACGTATAGTGGTATATGCCGCTAGGCTAAGGCCCCTCTACCCTCTCCCAAAATGGTTTTTGGGCTATAAAAGCTTACTACTCCTAAACTAATAAAGATAAAAAGACGCGGTTTTCGGCATATTATTTAGCTTTGTATCATCTATGTTTTGAGTCAGTTTCAGTAAAATCCGATGGTAAGTTTGTGAGAAAAGTAGGTTATTTGTCAATTTTGGGGGGTTTTTGGGCTATAACTACTCCCCAAATCAAAGTTTAAAATATGGATTACACTTACCACGCCAGATAAAGAGGAGTAATTGGTGCGATAAGATCTCTTGCACCAGGCACTGTCAGCAACCACCGTGATGAGTGGAACGCCGTCCTTGTCCACCTCTCCGTGCTCCCGCGCCAGCCGCGACTCCTCCGCTGCTGCTTCCTCCATCTCCGCTGCCGCCGCCGCCACAACACTTTTCTTCATATTTCTTGTATGTTCCTTGGCCCATAGGAGGAATGTCAAGTACACGAAGGAACTCCTCCATTTGAGCGTGCCCACCTCCTGTCGTAAATGTACCGCAAACACCGGCAGTATTGACATCCATTATGTTATTACGGGGTGTTTCAGACCAAACGGTGGTTTTCAAATGGCACATTTCACACCGAAAAACAAAAGCACTTCTTAATCCTTGTCTTGTTTCGGATATTACTTCCATATTTGAAAATGTACAACCAACTGGACTATGTTTGTCTAAATCTTTTATTTGCTGGAAAAAATCCACAATATTTACAATTCTCTTCCAGTTAGTTTCAGTGGGTCACGTGAAGGTTGCTGTGTCGTTCCAGTCACTAATTCTTGTAGTTGCCCCAGAGGAACCGCTGGGCCTGCGTCCGGCTCCTGCTGCTGCCTCAACTCTGCTTCCGCCTTCATGTTCCTATATAATAAAAAATATAATAATAATATAGACTAATTGTTTTTTTTAGTATCGTCTTCAAACTGATACCACATGTGGTAATACATAAATCGAAGGTCTAACCCAAATTAATTACAGCTTACCTTCTTTTTTCGTTGTATCGTTCAAGCACAGGGTTTAGTCTTCTTTTTTTCCGATATGCAGAAAGTGCAAGGCGAGATTTCCCCATATTTTGAACAAAATTAAAAAATATGAATAACAATACACATGCAACGATATAAAAAACTGTACAAATAAATCACAACATTCAAAGAAATACCGTCGAAAACAATGGGCACATGTATTTGCGTTATAGTTAAAAAATCACAGTGACAAAGAATTACGTCCAGCCAACTAACCATGAAAAGTACGACTAATAAATAATTCTATAAACTCCCACATGACGCGTCATTACTGTACTACCATAGCGAGAGGTACTACTTTACCGACACTGCACTAATGCGACCTGTAGGCGAACCGGCGAACTTCCAGCGTGGCAGCGAGCAACGGCCCTGAATTATAAAATGTAAACTTGTAGAAAAACCGTTTGTATAAAGAATTGAGAAAAAAATTACATATTATATCACTACAGAATCGTTCTACACAAAATATACTTTAAAATGGTATAACTTCCAACGTTATTGACAGTCACGATAAATGTTAATTGTTTAGGCAAAATCAGTATAAAATAAATATTCCTTATGGGAAATTAACTTTTTAAATTAAATTATAAAAAATTATTTTTTAGCGGAAATCACATTGGCCTAGGTTTATTAGTAATAGGTTAATTAGTTCTATGACATGTTAGTGAAGTTTTATTTTATTTATGACGTTCTTATATTAAAAACGTAAATTTAAACAGTTATCCCATGTTAAAAGCGTACTCTACTGCGAGCGCTTGGCTGGCCAACCTTGGCGCCCTCTTAACTACAAATGAAAAATTCATTTAAGATGTCATGTCTGTTCTTGGCATTGGTCCATAAATCAGTATTATTTAAAGAAAAGTCGAGGTATTTTTCAGTACCTTCTAGTAGCACAGTTTTTAAGATTGTTCCAAGACTTGGCAACTTTTGGTCCACTACAGTAACAGCAAAAACTAAAGGTGTATATTGCCCAAACTTGCAAATGAAGCTGAACAGCCCAAGTTATTTACATACTACACGTAATAGTGATAAACATTTTCAACAAATAACAAAATCCATATGATGGGCAAGTTGTTTGATAAATTGTGATATAGTATGCCAGTTATATTATCATGTGTACTTCTTCATTCTGAGAACATTTTTTCAAATAATGTTTAGAACTAAATCTTAGTTAGGAATATTTTTAGTATGCTTACTGTTTACTTCATACAATAATTTTTGTAAGTAGGTATAGTAGTATTGAAAGCTAAGGGCATGTGAGCAAAACCCAGTTTGAAATTATGATTGGCAAGAAGTGAATGGAAAATAATCAAATCCTATTGAGTGAAGATGTTACTAACATATGCACCACGTTTTAGTTTTGTTACTATTGTTAATGCAGTCTAACTCTTGCTATTGTGATCTCAATTGTGGCCTTGTGTTATCTTTATTAAATGTTACTGAAAACAAAAAATAATTTTAACTAAACATAAAAACAATTATAGGAACTGTACATTACATGTTGTAAGTCTTTAACTTTTTCATTTTATTTAGAACAAAAGAAAAGTGCTCAGCTGTTTTGCCAGCTAGATCTCAGATATTATAAATCTGATTCTTTTATCATTCTACCACATATGGGTGAATAATTACAATTTTTATCTTTTCGTGAGGGAATGAAATAGATTTCTGTTGTCGAGGATTAGGGTGCCTTCACACGAGGCCACCATGGCCGCGCCACCATGTGAACACATAAGTTCAAATGAGCTCTTTCACACAAGGCCGCGCCACCAACCGACTAACAGTCGACATGCTGCGATTTTTCAGGCCACCAGGTCGTTCCCCTCTATCTTACCAGCTCCTTCACACGAGGCGCGACCAAACGTCGCCACCAAGTCAACAGTCAATTGCCGTTTGCAGTTCCTTGAGGAGCGTAGTCTGTCACTCTCGCTTGTTGTTTGTCTCAAATATTTAACAATGGAAGGTGAGGACGTTCCGATGATGAGAACTCGTGAGACTTTGACACAGAAAAATTTATATTTGAAATACAATCAAGACCAGCGCTGTAGGATTTGACATCAAACGCTTATGCCAATAGGGATTTAAAAAAGAAGAATTGGGAGTAGTTGGTGACAATCTTCATGGACAAAGAAGATGCTTCCGACTGTGAAAAAAATGAATATGGTAAGTAATCATACTTTTGTTATGCTTGCTCTGTTTCCCAAAAATTCTCGTATTATTAGGTTTTCTAAAATAATCTTGTTTTTAGTAAATTTCCACGTAGTTGGTAATCTTAAATTGACTGAGACAGTAACCAGGTTTGTTAGGACGAATCATTTAAAAGAAAGTATATGTAAATTTTTATTTGTACTAGATAAAGAAATTTGGATACAAAATGATACAATAAGAGCATCACAACACTTTATTATTAACTATTCAGCTTGAAGTAGAGTCATCAGTACAATATATTATGATGAGAAAAAAAGCAGCTACTATAATATAAGAAAGTGTAGTGGTTTTAAAAATCATATAAAGCGATGTTTCCATGGTAGTTAACCTTCCTTACTCACAAAATAGTCAGCGAATTTATCCCTTATCGAGTAAGCAGCACTTGAGCCTCTGCTTGCCAAATCAGTTTCGAGTTCTCTCAGTCCACAGATGGTTAGTTTCCCTTGCCCTTACATAATTGTGTAAAATACTACATGCCTTAACTATGTCTTCCGCCAAGGCGATGTCAACGTTCAGAGGCCGGTGGAATATTTGCCACTTGTTACTCAGGATGCCAAAGCACATTCTATGAACTGATGAGCACGAGAATGGCGATAGTTATATATTTTTCGTTTTGTTGTTAAAGACCTCTTGCCAAAGGGCCGCATAACATGGTCCGACAATGCAAATGCCTCATCGGCCACAATGACATATGGCAAACCTTCAGGGACAGATACACTGACAGGTGTTGCAGCTGGCAAGTTTAACTTGTTATATTTTATAGCCTGAAATAGCGTACTGTTATTGAAAATTGCTGAATCGCTTTCTTTACTATACGCGCCGATATCAACACAAAAAAAAAAATAATTTGAATCGCACATGGCTAACAGTACAATTGAAAAAAAGTGTTTGTAATTGTAAAACATAGAACCACTATGCTGTGGTTTAATTACTCGAATGTGTTTCCCATCCAACGAGCCTACGCAGTTTGGAAAGTTAGCATGAACTTTGAAACCGTCAGCAATGGATTTCCACTTTTCTGCATCTGATAATAGGCCAGATGATATTTTCCACTTTTTCAATTTTTTCCATATTTCTCTACAAACTAGTCTTATGATGTCGCTCACAGTTGATAGTCCGAGCCGGAAGTAAATATGCAGATCAGTCATCGTGTGACCACTTGCAAGATACCTGTACAGTAAAACAGAAAACGAACAATTAGCAGTTATTTTTAACTTTATACTCGTACATGTTATATTTAATTAATTATAAGCTAAATATAACTATTTCATTACGACTTGGAACACAAAACTTTTATGGGTAAAAACGTAAAGTTTTACCTTATAACCTATAATTATAATAATATATAACCTATAATTATAAGCCTATATCAGTTATTTTTATTAAAGCACTAATATGTAACATAACAAAATATTGTACAAGATTTCATGTTAAAGCAAAAAAGTCTTTGTTATTGTATGTGTACTTCTTTTAATACTTTAGCTACAAACAACAAACATAGTTTTTATCGACAGAAGTTTGAGAGCAGATTTAAAATTCTCTGCTAAGACAAAAATCAGCATTCTCCCCCACCTCCAAGTTTCTGACTCACGAATGCCCTTAACTGTACTGTACACTTGCTGACCATTTTTACTGTGTAAGTGGGCATTTTTCTCTATTACAGGAAAACTGTTGCAGTGGAAATGGAAAAGCCTTAGAGACTGGCGAAGAATGTGTGGCGAATATCAAGAGCGGGTCTGCAAGTTCAAGAAAAACACCTTATACGTTTTACAACCAACTGTCCTTCCTACAAAGGGTAGTGAAGCCTAAAAACCGTTCTGATAACATGGAAGAAATTTCAGTTGACAAAGTAGCACACAGTGCTGAAGAAGGCCCTTCAAATTCTAGTGCGCATAGCTCGGAGCGGAGGAGACGCAAGAGAAAGAGATGTGAAAATGAATACACTTCAAGTGATGTACAGCAGTTTGTGAGTGTACTGCGTGATGGCATTCGTTCTAGAGAAGAAAGAGAAATATCACTGGAAAAGGATGATGATCGACTGTTCTTGCTGTCGTTGGTCAGTGGAATGAAAAAAATTCCCGAACACTTGCGTTATTCAGTTTGCATGCAAATAATGCAAGTTATTGATAATGCGACAAGAAACCAACATCTTCCTTTCTTCCAACACCAAACTCAGCAGTCGAGCCGACCAGAACTTTCCCATCAACATCCTCTCCACCTCTACAGTCAGCATCACAATGATAACACTCATTTGACAGAACTACAACCTCCACTGTTTCCACGACCGTCTACAACTAATTCACAACTGTTATCAGTCACACCGCCTTCACAAAGTTCTACTGCCAGCAGCTACTCTGAGCATGAAATTGATGATCTTTTTTTG
Organism: Magicicada septendecula; assembly: GCA_034769895.1. Lineage (NCBI taxonomy): Eukaryota > Metazoa > Arthropoda > Insecta > Hemiptera > Cicadidae > Magicicada > Magicicada septendecula. The sequence continues at coordinate 60,040 of JAWRYS010000716.1, read as the reverse complement.
TAATCACCATTTTATTTACATCGTTAATATTCATTAATGCCAAAAAATGGAAACAAAATGTTTTCACAATAAAAAAAGAAGAGAGTGTATTTTGATTTAGAATGTACGTATTATTTTTTGAAAGATGTGTGTGTACTTTTGTTTTTATAATATTTTTGTGTGTATCTTTGTAATCTTTGTGTTTGTGTTATTTTTTTTAATAGTCTTTTGTAAAAAAGCACATACTGTACTGTTCATAAGTAGGCTATTTAATAAAAATTGTTTCCACTGTACTTACCTTAATGCAGGGGTGCCCATCCCCCCCAAGGCCCAATGCGCAATCCCCCCCCAAAGTCTCAGCACTCCCCCCAATTGAAAAGTCCCCCCACTAATAATGACCCAGGGGGTGCAAGCCATTCCGGAGGGTCTGGGGAGTATGGAATACCCCCCAGTAAAAGGGGAAAATTTGAAAAGTAAGACTTAAAAACTCGAGTTTTAGGTATATTTTAGACCTAAATCTCGGGGTTTTTCAATAAACCTATTAAATTATTTTAGTTAAAAAAGTCATGAAAAACAAAACAAGATCCTACACTACAGTTACGATAATTGTTACACTTGTTAAGTTGTTTTAAATTGTATCATTGTTTTAAAAGATAAGGCACTACACTGGTGTGGGTGCGGATGAGAAGCAAAGACATTTGAGAGATATATTTTAAAACATATTGGTCATATTGGAACGTGGATGGCCAGTTTAAGCTTACAGAATTTTATCATTAGCTCTAATAATATTGTTTAGAAGTTTTGTATGTTATTACTTTGAACAAAACAGGCTAGATTCAAAGGGTATTGGAGTAATTAAAAACCAAGCAAATATTGTACTTAGCAAATTGTATTTAACAAATGTGTTGCTAAACTAAAAATACATTTCAAATAATTGTACTATTAAAACCAATATAATGAAATGACGCAAACATGACGTATAATGTAGTTTAAATTATGATAGGAAAAATATGTTTGTGCAAAAATATACATTTACATTAGTTATCACCTTGTTTAAATGTCTTGTACAAAAGCAGCTTTTTTCTTTGTACACTTGTGGTTGCAAATTTGTTAATGATTTCTTCGTTTTGTATCTGGCTCAGTACGTTGTTTTCACAGGATAGAATCAACAAACTTGACAGCCAAGAGTCTCCCATGCCATTCCGAAGCTGATTTTTCACTATTTTCAAACGGCTCATCGTTCTCTCTGCAGAGCAGCTGGTCATGGCAAGAGATAACAATATTCGGTACATCACTGTCAGATTAGGTAGAGCCGAAAGGTTAAGGACACACCTGAATGGTCTAATGAATCCTCTCATTATCCATTGGTCCATCATCCTATGTTTCTCACTTTGTAAATTTCCTTCCTTTACCTCCTCATTTTCACTGCCATCTTGATCCTCTGCCCCTGCCGGGATTCGCACTTCATCCTCTGTTATCTCCATCCTTTCAGCTTCAGGGGAATGTAACATGTCTGATATGTCGATGTCTGCGTGAGTGACTTTGTACACATTGCAAAACGTCTCCAGTTCTGAAGCAATTAGGTCATTGTCCAGATTGTAATACTCACACAGCTCTTTTATCTTATTGGGGCTGAAGCCTTTTCTAGTCTCCAATTCATGTGCAATTATCATAATTCCTCCATGAGAAAAATAAGACGTTTGTTTAACCATGGCAAGTGAGCTGTCCGGGAAACAATCATTCAGTTGAGACAATAATGAGTGTAAGACTAGGAAATAAACCTCAACCTTCATTTTCTTTATAGGGTCATCAATTTTTTCGTCTATCGAAAGTTCGCCCATGAGGCGTTTCCATTTTCGGTTTCGCTGAGTTCGGACTTGCGAGACGTTGTGCTGATCAGAAAATTGTGTTATTGAACTTGTAAGTTTGTCCCATTCTTTTTCACTTCTTAATGTCTTCAGTTTCGCCCTCGTCTCTGAGATAACTGCTGGTATCATGCCATAATCAACTGATTTGCCTTGTAAGCAAATGGTGATTGGAGAAAGAACTTTAAATATAGTTGAAGCAATGTGCAGGGCACATATATTTTTATAATCTGACATACTGTTGATCAGTCCTTTCGCAGCAGACGCTTTAGTGTCATTGTCAGATTTCTTGTCAAGACAGATTTCTTTGAGGGTCTCTTTGATGGTTTTGTAACATGTTAGCACAGTTTTGAGAGCATCACTCTTACTCGACCATCTTGTAGTAGTCTGCACTCGTTTTACACTTTTCATTTTGTTTTGTGCTAGGCCCTTTTTCAAATTGTCGATAAACGTGGTGACGTCGATGCCCTGACATGAAAACATACATCTCTTGAAGGAGGGAGAACATGTTTCGCATTTGAGGGCAAACATCAATAGACTTTTCTACCACTAATGCAAACCGGTGAGAACAACAGCATACATAAAATGCTCGGGGACACTCTCTAAGCACAACAGATTCAAGCCATTGTACTGACCTCTCATGTTCCCTGCTCCGTCCATTATTTGCCCCACCATGTCATTAGGGTTGATTCCTACGGATTTTAGAGTGTTCAATAATTCGTAGGCTAGGTTTTCCCCTGTTGTCGCCACTTGTGAACACTTTGATCAACCGTTCTTCCGGTTTTACTAGATTGTTGGGAGCTCCTTGCACATCTAGGTGCTCAACATATCGGAGCAAAACCGCTGTGCATTCTTTTTTGCTTATGTCTTGTGTTGAATCCAGGATGACTGAGTAGGTGTTACTTAAATTTATATTGTTGATACAAGTCAAATACATTTTGATAACTGAGAAAATTTGACCCCAATTTTCCTTTTTGGTTTCTGATTTTTTCTATCTTTTCAAGGTACACTCTGGCATGACCAGTGAGATTATACTTAATTATCAGTGAGAACAGTTTCACCAATTTCCCTTTTGAAACATCCTTTTTTCTGAATGCTAGCATTTCTTCACCTAAATACCGACAACAATCAATTATTACCGACAACGCTTCTCTGTTGTGATGAACGAGTTGGTCAGATTCTTCAGCAAGTGAGGAGTCTATTCTTTTCTGCCATATCCACTGGATTCTAGTGACTTGGAAAGATAAATGCTGTTTTGACTGTTCATGCTGTTCTATGTAGCGCTCGCCTCGATGCTCAGTCCAACATCTGCAGCCAGTTGTACCCCATACCGTTCTTTCTCCTGGCAGAGCAAATAGAGTGCAATGCAGGCAAGAAACCACATCTTTCATCGGACTATAAACTAGTCAGTCTCTTTTACTTGTAGTCCCATCAGGTAAAGTGCTGATTTTCGAGACTGGATTAAATTTTCTTCCACCTGTTGAAGGGAAACTCATCGAAGACAAATCTTGGTCTTCTACATCATGAACACCAGGTAATGGGTCTGGATCATCTGGTTGAATGTTTTCTGGGCTCAGATCTCAGCCTGAAGGGCTACTGATTTCTAACTCTACATTTGGCCTCGTGTGAAGGCACCCTTAAACTCATACACACAAACCCAAACACCTCCAAACACAAATTTCCCTTTGCATAACAATAAAATATGTATTATATATAAAAAACTTTCACAAATGAACTTACTTTTGTTATCACTTTCACAAACGTTTCAAGGTGATATGCCTCTTCCTCAGTGTGAGTAAATAATACTGAATGTCATTGTTACAGAATAACAATTATGGACTATAGGTGGGAGGGAATTGGCGCTGAGGTTCAAATTTTGTGTTTGGATCAATGTATCAAATAGTGTATGTATGATCCAAACACAAAATTTGAACCTCAGCGCCAATTCCCTCCCACCATCAATTCCCACCACACACACCTATAGTCCATAATTGTTATTCTGTAACAATGACATTCAGTATTTACTCACACTGAGGAAGAGGCACATCACCTTGAAACGTTTGTGAAAGTGATAACAAAAGTAAGTTCATTTGTGAAAGTTTTTTATATATAATAATATTAAAAAAAGTGAACGAAGAGGATGAATCAACAAGATATTTATAATAAAATATGGTAAGATGAAAAGTCAAGTACAGTCATTCAGAAGCCTTTCACAATCTCCGCATTCCATTGTGATGACAAACTGACAGTACAAAGGCTGTAGTTATGACTTATGATGTCTCAGTAGCAAACAGTTGAAGGAATGAGAGAAAACTGAAATGTAAACATTGTTTTGTAATAGCAGCAAATTTTATCGAAGTACTGCCTATACTGATATATGGATAAATACCAGTAATGTTTACATTCAAATAATGTATGTATTTTCTTACACCACCATGCTTTTATGATGAATTGTCTGCCTTTGCTCCTTTTAGAAATAAAATTGGGGGGGGGATCACATTTTATAAACAAACGTTAACAGTGTGAATGATCCATTCACTACACCATATATCATAAATTGGCTGCACTGAAGCTGTAGAAAACCTTTCTCATATCTCAGGTCGACCTCCTCCAGAGCGAATGGGGGATTGTAGGGGGGTCTGTAGTAAGCATCTCTTGCAGTTTTGTGCCTTTAGCTTTTAATATTACTAAAATATTATGCACCTAAGATTTTTGAGATTACAGAATAGTTTGTTATTATATATAATATAAAAAAACAAAAGTTAATTTTTAAACATTAAAGTGTTAAAATGGTACAATGGTTTATCACTTTTTTCTTAAAAATAAGTATATTTTATATTGAGATGTAAAATGTGGTTTGATTGTTTTGTATCAAGTTATTTTGTAATATAAAGTAATTGACATTCTTTTGCACCGTAAACACAAATTTTGTAAGACCTTTTTTATGCTGGTATTTTTAGTTCATTATCGTATAAATGAAATTCATAATGTTCAGATTTACAGTTTAACACCGTATATATGCAATTATAATTTATAATTATTTAATTAATTTGTATTTATAATTATATTTACAAATTTTAATTCTTGTAAATCACATCACAAATAACTTTTTTTAATATTTCAGGTGACAAACTCAACAGGAAAGTTTTCAGCTGAAAATCCAGACATAGTAAATGGTGGTTTTGATTCTGGTCATGGAAGTAGTCTTGATCGAACATACGGTCGTGGTGAACGTATTAATTCTGGCAATGGGAATAGTTCACATCATCAGTATTATTACAATGTTGTTCCTGCACCTCGCCATAGCCACCATCACCGTGAACCCAGTGGTCTTGACTTAACACATCGAGCTGATCAGAGAGGCAGTGCATTTGAGTTATATAAGAAACCATCTGACCCAAGAAATATGCATTACCTTGAACATTCACTTAGGTGATAATTGTTTACAATATGTAATTTGTAGTCCTTATGTTCTAGAGTATGTAACATACATAAATGTTTGTATATTAATAATACTGATCTAAATATGTAATGAGTATCTGTGAACATCTGTGAGTGTGCATGTATGCATCTTATTACATGCAAATAAGCTTATTACATACAGATAAATAACAGAAAAGTAAGAAGGGTTGTATTCTGCAATAAGTGTGAATAGTTTTGAAAGTGTTTTATATTTTATAAAAAAACTAGCATTAACAAGCAAGTTTTGTGTTTGAACATTTTGAAACTTTAACTGTTGTAATGAGCTGGTTTTGTATGTGTAGTGTTTCAGTTTTATGTTAGTGACTCTGAATCATTTTTGGGGTTTTCTTTAAATAGGGTTATATGAATTAATATGTTAAAAGGTATCTTGAAATTCAAAAAATTATGTAATTTGTATTTAAGTTTCCAAAGAAACTTAATGGAAATGTGTGTACTAAGTACAAAAAAAAAAAAAAAAAAAAATAGATTTTCATTATATTTTACATACTCTAGAAGATTACCAGATCTTTTTGTTATGTAGATATTCTTGGTATGCCAAAGTGAACATTTTTCAAGTTTGTAAAAAGTATATAATATGTAAAATTATGTAAATTGTAAATATTATTAGTTTTTGTACATAAATTTTGATAATATGTATATGCTCAAATTCTATTACTAGTTACTTATAGAAGAAAAAGTTTAATAAAAACAGTTAGCAACTTTATGAAATGTGTTAATTATAAGTGGAAAAATATGTTACCCTGTAATAAACCCAGATCAGGCAGTGGACCATAGTTACATGATTTTAGGTAAAAATTTCACCCATAGGGCTACTTCCATTTTGAAGGTGAAACTAATGAAATACAGAATTCTTGGAACACAAATTATGAGGCAAATTCAGCGATTTTATATATTGTTTCATCTGAAACATTAAAAGAAAAAGTCCCATAGCTTTGTCTATAGTAGTTTTTAAGAAAATTTGTGAAAAGTGAAAAATATAGGGAGTCAAAAGACAATTATTTCAGATTTTTGTGGTGGTGAACAATAACTTTGTCGTTGCTGGTAAAGAAAGTAAACTTTTGAGTAAAAGTAAAGAATTTAATTCTGGCAAAATTGAAAAGAATAATGTTAGCTAAAAGTAAATAACAAGTTTAAGAAATTTGACTTTAATTAAACATGTGGCAGACAATGTTAAAGATTAATATCAAATAAAAAATATCATTACAAAAGAGCTGATGGTTATAAAATTTTAATTTTCTTATTTTGACCAACATGTTAACATCGACTCACTGAATTGAATCTGATAGGAATTGACCCTTTGCTGACCACAATTGATGATATACATTTGCAAGCCATTTTGCTGTTTTTTGTTTATTTATGTTTAAAACTTGAATTCACTTGTTTATATAAGAACTACATTGTGTTTCAACTGTTTTTGAACAACGCCTCACTTATTTACTTGTATCAATTATGCTGGTGTGGTTTATATAGGCTACTAGATAATTATGACGTAATTTATTTATGTCGTTACATAAACCATAATAGGAACATCAAAATTAAATAGACATCAAAGACAATTGAAAATCACACAATTTAAAATTCTAATACACCGTATACACTTAATCCAACTGTATTTTTTTATTCACGATTGGAACCATCTATTAAGTACAGTTCACAGTTTCAATTACAGTCTATTATGAACAGTTCAAGTATTAACCACTTCTTCATATACTTACAATACATGACTTACTGTCTAATAAAAAAGATCTATTTCACTAAAGAAATAATACTGTTGTTTAATAAACATCTAGTTAGTATCACACCACAAATGAATTGTATGGCACCATACAGAAAACCAGGTGTTAAAACAGACATAGCATGCGCGTGCACGCACACATCTGTATACAAAATTACAAAATATATCGATACAATCGCATATTAAAAACTACAGGAACAGATAAAGGCACAGTTCCTATGCCGCTAAATATTATTTTAAACTAACTTTCCTCCGTAATGCTGGTAGAGGTAGCACCTGTAATATACTCACTGGCTTACCTTCAGAAGAGCCCAGAGGTGCCAGAGTGTTTGTGGATGACACTCAACCCAAATAACGCATCTGACTTTTTAAAATCTCCCCTCAGAAGTTCCATGGTTCGTTTATGTGAAACTTTGGCTACAGTGATCAAGAACGCAATAGGCACGCGCGAGCAAACAGATTGCACAACACCTTTTGATTATGGAAAAATTTGTTTTAATGCACAACTTTCTTCTGAAACATTATAAATCATTTCTCTAATACATTACGGTTAATTCAATTGTGACTTAAAATCTTACTTCACTCACTCATTCGCAACTTAGATTCACCAGTACCATGTGCATTCCAATAATACTTTCACTCTCTCACAAATTAAATAATTAGAATTACATTTCTTTTATTTATTTTTATAGCGCTTACTCATTCAGGGGCAATCAATTTCTATTGATGGTATTAAAACAGGCACCTGTATCTTTTCACAAACACTTATCTGAACGTGGACATAATGGCTGCCTTCATCTACGCCGCGTGTGTGGAATCTGTTGTTTTCCAATTCCTTGGCCGAAATATATTCCCGCGACGTATCTGTGGTTCTCACTGGCTCTGGTGATTGTCCTCCGCCATCCTGCTAGTAATTATTATGTGATTTCCAACTTTCGATGAGCTAAAGTTTAAAACCGCACCACCAGACTTTTTTACGTCTGGCTGCGACAAGGTCCGTGTTCTAAGAGCTGCGAGATGCCGGATGCAAGCACCACAGCTAACCAATTATTCGCCACTCTTGGCTATTTGAATTTTCATCGTCGTAACATAATTGTCTCGAACGTATGCATTATTTACTGTTCTTTATGACGCATCATCCTGTTTTGTGTGTAGTTCATGTCATTGTTGAGTGACGGGGATAAATATAATATGACGTGTTATGGCGTATATGGTCACAAAATTATGTTAGATATGCGATTGGTTGTTGACATCGTCACACAGTTAATGTCTTAGGCCAGACTAAATATGAATCACCGTTGCTGCAGACCGCCCTTCAACTGGTTACATTCACTTTTACAACACTTTATATATTTATTTCACCATATTATTGAATAAAATGACACCTACTCAGGATTGCCCCATTACAGTATACACGTCAATGAAAAGGCATAATTAAAAGGGCCTAAATCATGCAAACGGGGCAAAATATCAAATTCCAAGTTAGACAGTATTTTTCCCCTTGTGTCAAAGGTTACCTGTGCAAAATTTGGTGGCAATCGGCGTGGATTTGTATTCAGTACCCATAAATCCTCAGACTTTAAACAGAATTTTTAACAACTTATTTGAGAGTAGTATCCTCCCAAACATTCACATTTGACTTGAATGTCAACTTAAACATGAAGATGAAGTTGAAAAGTCTTCTAACATTTGAACATCGTCCCAATACAAGTTGTAACATGACCAGGTGTTACATAACCTAGACATATGCCCTTAGATTTAATAAATACATGACGGTAATATAAGTAGATAATATAATGATAAGAGTAGCAAAGAAGAGAGGAACCATTGAAGAAGAAAGAAGAAGAAGTGCCACAAGAAGCAGTAAACCTAAACACTGCTTGACACTACAACCATACTATAACCGACACAAACTAATGGACAAATTAAATTCACTTTAAGCTGTCAAGCGAGTCAGTGAATAATTTAAATGAAATGTGACATGTTAATAAAAATAATTAAATAAGAATCCGAATAATGTGATATCAGCATCAGCATTTGGCTGAGAATAAATCAACTATGACTAGTAACTATTAATGCCAAGGACTAAGATTAGATATGGCCACAATATAAGATTGAAGCTGTATTACAGTCTCAAATGGGCTTATGACAAGTAAAAATATTTGTAAGAGGGAACCTTATATAAGTAAGCTACCTCATCAAGGGACCGAAATGTAAACTAATAAACATTATTAAGGCAGAAATCCGATGCAAACGGTATGCCTCGGCAATGCCTAAAACAAACACTCATCAGTAAGGTGATTAGTAGAAAGTACTAGAAGTGTAAATCACATACACTGAACAATCTTTGTACCAAACATAGCGGTAAGCATTATTAATATGTTATACAATTAATAGTTCAATTGTTAATTAATAGCATGGAGCAAAATAATGTGAAACAAAATGTCATAGGGAGTAAGTATAGTTAATAGCAATGTATAAGTTAAGATTTAATCATAATATTCAATAAATAAGTATAAGGACGGATATATTAGTGTTCCAACATAGACGTTTAAGTGAAAAAACGCGATGTGGAACACAAACAATGTATTGATAAGAGAAAGTCATCGCCGGCTTCGTTAGCAGACGACAGTGCGAAGCAATATACCTGAACATTGTTAATTAAAAAATGTCAGTGAAAGTGTAAATAAACCAGTGTCAAACTATATCAAATTGAAGAGGAAAAAATATCCTTTAATTTGATAGCGATACGACCCCGATCGCAACTATAATAAGTGCGTGACAGGCGTTAGCATCATTTGTGAATAAAAAATAAAAATCTGTTTATCAACACTAACAACAACGACGGCTGTCAATCATTCTGGCGAAGAGTCGGTTAAAAAACCGTTAGTAACAGTTGGAAAGACAATACGTCACTTTCGTAACGCCTGGCTAAGCCAGTCAGAAAATAGCTTAATAAATAAAACAATTGCCTAAGCCCGATCAAAGCAGAGGGTATATAACGACACGTGGCTAATTACCGTTAGACACTTTTATCGTTCATCCAGAGCGGAAGGTACGCTCGTCTCATCAAAATTTTATTAACTGATAGCTTCATTGCAATAGTGCGTCTATTGAAATATTTCGGCCACAACAAAAAGTAACTACAAGATACTCTACATAGAATCAGTGCATCGAAGTGCAGTATTATTTTATTTAGTGCGGGAAAATAACGAACAGGAGAAATAATTAAATAGTATCCTATAAGGTCCTTTTTAGTCAGAAGCGGACCAATATTCTCTGTTCAACTGCGTGTGTAGTGAATAACAATGGTCATTACAATCCGACCATTGATGTGTTTAATTGAATTTTAATCGAAAGATTAAAAACACAAAGGTAACTGTGTGACAATTTATTCCATTACACTGAGTGCAATAACCTATATGTTTTAGTAAACAAATCTGTACTGACGCATAACACTGAAACATTTTCTGTATTACACCATGTCTAAATTTATTTAATGGATTTGTCAATCCTATTTAAGTTGGATGTTAGTCATAAGTGATCTCACCATATAACTTTGTGAATAATTAATCAAGCGTGACGAACGCCTAACCTTTAAAATAGGTTCGATTTTATATTAGTAAACTAAAAGGCATTACTAGTCGATATTGTATTATAAAATAATTAGCTATTGTATAGGCATGAGCATTCTTTTTTGTGTTTCAAAGAACTTACGCCTGAGATATAAATAATATTAATGTTTAACGAAAAGTTTATCTGGACTTAACCAGAATCATTGTTTATGCTCTGAGCCAGTCATATAGGGTATGTAACAAAATATTTGCAATTGTACATCAATGTATTCTTTTAATTATATTTGTTTGAATTCACTATCAAGGGTACAAATAAAACCCAGTTATTAGCAGCATAACTTGACTCGATTTATTCCTAAAAAATAGATAAATAATTCATTCAGAAGAATCAAAACAACTTTTAGTTGCAATCATATATTGTTGAATTGAATTGCCATAAGGGCAATAAACACGATTTCAATTTTTTTTTAATTATTATTTGATTCTATTAATGGGTTTTCCACGGGATTTTCCCGAAATAAACCTGTGTGGCGCCCATTATTAAACAAGGTAACCTAACCTTGTAGATAAAGTAAGCTGGTTTTGTAAACCGTCTTGGCAGCTTATTGATTTATTGAACTTCTGAACTTCCAGAAACACGAACAGGTAGAACAGGTACGTGGAAGTGTATTTCATTAATTTTATTGTCCAGACGTTACTAGACTTTACGTACTTAGACAACTGTCAACCTGGAGAAGGAGTTTCGCTGCTAGTATCTACACGACGGTCACCATCATCAAGCGACCAGCTAGTACACTTTATTTTTAAATTTAAGCAACGTTATTGTTCAAATAATATTAATGCAATTATCTTATTATTTATCTAAAGGAGTTCTTTTCAGACACTTATAATTTTTGCAATTGTAAACACACTTTTAATAACATCTAATGCTACATTTTAATTACTTTATAAAATTAGTAACTTTCAATTTTCAACCACTACAACTTTTAATATTTCAAACCTAAATATAAATTTATAGAGATCATTAATTCGTTACAAAGTTCATGAAGAATTTCTAGACAACTTGCGGCATACACATTTTACTGATTGTATCCATTTCTTATGCAGAAAGTGCATCACCTGCAGCTAGATTATTCTGCATGATTATAGTTTTGTGAACAGTTAATGCAAATTGTTACACAATTTCATGTTTACTGTTTATGGATGAAGCTACATCCAAAATTTATCAATAACATCCAAAATTATCATTGGTGGTCAGCAAACAGTCCCCATGCTACTGTGGATTCAGACTTTCAGCATAGATTTTCAGTCACTGTGTGGTATAGTACCAGTTTGGCCCGAATATAAGATGGCCTCATATATAAGATGACCCTAAATTTTTGAAGGTGTTTTATAGGAAAAAAATGGCCTGCATATAAGACAACACTGAACTTTTTGAGGTGTTGTATGAGAAAGACAATTAAATGATCTAAATATCATCACACGTTGAAGTAACATTAAGTAAATATGGCTATTTTACATTAAAGGTGAAATTATAAGTGTTAAAATACCTTACTGTTCCAGTTATCATCCTCGTTTTCTTCTTCTTCTCCAAGTTCATCTTCAGAATTGGTACTGGAATCAGATTCATAACTGGAGTAGTCTTTCCACAAAATGTCATCCTCACTCTCATCCATGTTATTAGAAACATTTTTTAAACCCCTTTACATGGATTCGCTTTTGATTTTTCACCAGGCTGTGATTATTCACTGGGCCAGTAACCGTTTCTTCAACTTGCCTGTCGAAGTCAGTGCATGGTTCCATTAATTAACCAGTCACTATAGTTCTTCCGTAAGTAGTCCTTAAAAGGTTTATTAACAACCACATCTAAAACTTGAAACTGAGAAGTAATTCCCCCAGGGATTATAACAAGGTCAGTGTTCATTTCTGCAACCAGCTTCTTTATTTTCTCGCTTGTGTGACCATGAAGGAACTACCTCTCTGCCCTAGTAAAGCACCTGGCCAGCGTCCCCAAACCACCTTAAGCCAATCTGCCATAAGTTCTTCAGTCATCCACCCCTTTTCCTGTACTCTAAAACAATCCCAGCTGGTCATTGTTCCTGCGGAAGCATTTTTCTCTTCAAAATAACATTCGGCAGAAGTTTTCTTCTATTGGCAGTTACTCCTAGCATCACAGTAATGCGTGACTTTTTGTTGCCTGTAGATTTAATTATAACTGATTTTCCACCATTTCTATCCACAGTAACATTTGACCAAGCAGGTAATTGTGGGCTCAGTTTTATAATATATCGCTGATAAGCGATCAATTTGTCAGTATGATCTGCAGGTAGGTGTTGCGACGTCGTAAACACAGACCCGAACTCCACAACGTGCGTTTACACCAGCCCAAGTTTGCTAAACAAATGGGCCGTTTTATGCACTGCCGTACGATAAATTTATCGTTCTGTATTCAAAAGCATACTGCAGTGACCTAGGAAACGCATCCGATGAAATATCGGATGAGTTGTCTAATACATGGGCCGTAATTGATGATTTGTTTATGCACTTGCGTGCGAGTTTTTTATCGTTTGACTTTCAGACATCAGTGCTGCCAACCTTCCTGCCTAGCATCAGCGAGGCCACTTATGCCAAGTAATCAGTGGTATTCACCTCGTGGTGTGATTTTATTAATTTGTTTTGTAAATATGGAAGATGTTACTATAGAAAGGCTCATTGACGAAATTCAGAACAGGAGAGCACTATGGGATCCCACTTCCGAAGCTTATAAAAACGAACCAATATGCGGCATACAACACACATGGATTCATTTTCCTTGCTGAAGATGGCAACACTGAAAGAGTTTGTTCACGCCCACTTACAATATTTTTGATGCCTGATATGTTAGGCTGCACATATAAGATGAGTATAGTTTTTGTAAGGGCATTTTAAAGGACAAAATCATCGCCTTATATTTGAGCCAATACGGTATATAACCAGTTAATTGGCCCTTTCACACTAAAACATATCATTACAGGGCAAAGCTACCTAGAATTTTTATATGCTGACGTCTTTCTAGCACTAAAGTGCATTAAGTGCTTTTCTGTTAGTTACTGAATAATCTTCTATTTGGTTGTGTTAGTCCCCTGGTTAACAGTAAACAGAGTCAGAGCATTCTGAGAACTGAATGTTCTTTCACACACATACTTTCCCTACATTTGTTCATTACATTTTTAAAACATTGTAATTAAGTGAATTTTCATCTGTCATAGTTGAATCTGACACAAAATTACAGTTGCTAATTTTGTGATCAACAATGTAGTAAAGTAATAATTTTTGACTAAAAGATTTGAGATTGAGGAATTGCTAACTGCTAAAATGTATGAACTTTTTTTTTCATTCGCTTTATTTTTTAGCTTCAGAAATGTCACTTTAGCAGCCAGTCATCAGTCTTTTCATGGTTATGTTATCTGCAATAGCAGCTATTTGTACAGTTGTTTTGGTATTAGGTTGGAGACAAATCTCTAATTATATATTCCACAGCAACATTGAACAATGTTGGGGCTAACTTATCACCTTGCTTTAACACTCGTGTGATATGCATGGGAGTAGTTGGTGGCAATGGACTCTTACTTGAGCTTCTGTATGGTTCATAGTTACTTGATTTAGTTTACCAATTTATATGATATGCTAAACTCGTGCATTATAACATGAAGTTTGTCCCTATTAATAGAGCTGTATGTTTGTTGGGAGGTCCACAAACAAATTTGGTAAACATAAGACACCACATTCCCATCCACATCTAAGTATCTGTTTAACTGAGAAGAATTGGTCAATTGTAGAATTCCCAGGGTGAAACCCAGCTTGGTATTCCTATATTATCTTTTCTGTAAAGGACCTAAGCCTTTTGTTCAGGGTGTACATGAAAGGTTTGTACAAGATGCAAAGTAATGCAATACCTCTTAGTTTTTGTATTGAAGGTTGTTCCCTTTTTTATAGACAGGACATATAATACATTTATTCCATTCCTTGGGCATTTGTTCCTCTTACCATATTTCTAATATCAAGGAATGGTGTATAGCTGACACGTTGTTACCTCTAGCTCTAGAATTGTAATTCTGCAGGGATTAAGTCTGTACCTGGTGCCTTATTCTTGAGGCCATCGATAGCTTCTTTAACTTCCTGAATTGACGGTGGATCGATGTCCACCTTTCATACTCTGGTGGGTGTTAGCAGCAAAATCTCTCCTCCCTCTATCATACCTTCAATAGTCTTTCCAAATACTTTAACTTTCTGTGGGTCACTATAGTTCAGTTAATTAAAATGATACGTGTAATGAAAAGAAAAACATGTTATAAGCATAAGCTGTCAAAGGACATATTAGTTTTATTTTTGTACTCTTTAAGTAATTACAAAATTACTTTTAAAATTACAAAAAGTATTTTAAGACCAAGTTGCATTGAGAAAGTACATTGAGATAGTACAAGTTGCTGAAGAAAGTACATACCCAAAAAAGTCACTAAATGACTCTTTGGACAGTGTTCACTTGGAAAGTAAGTCGAGGGTGTACAAAAAAATCAAATGACTAAATTTATACTATGACAAATGCTTGAACTTGCAAAACAAGAATGAATATAAATGTTTATACTTGTGTACTACATAAAATGTATGTCTTTCTCCTGCTGACGTTTTCAGTCATGCGACCGGTTCGTTATATCTCTATGTAGCTCCCTGTGGTGTGCATGTTTAGATTCTCTCCTTCAGCTCAATGCTGCTTCTGAACAGCTAAGTAGAGAGATATTAATAGGCAAGAGACAACACTCACTAGTTTGCCACAGCCTTAAAAGGAGTGACCGTAGAAAAGCCAGATATTATTTTGCCCTAGCCAGAATCAACCCCAAGCTGCACTGTGTAGTGAGCAAACATACTACCAAGTACAAGATGGCTACTCCCAATGTCTTTCAGTCTTTGTAAAATATGAAAGATATTTTACAAAACAGTTCATATTTTCGGATACTCATCATATATCTTGTTTTGTTTCCTGTGACAGAAAAGTCTTAACTGAAGGACCGTTAAAAGTAGACAGCAGCATTATTTTCAGTGTTCACACTTCATCATAATTATTTGTAGTCAGTCAACTGCAAGACTTTATATATTTTTGTAGTAAAAAGAGTTATTACAAATAATATTTCATGGAAACTCTGTTAAAAGAAAAAGTGCAATTGACTTTACTCACCCATCGTTAAGATCAGATAAATGTAACTGTTTCTCCTTTTCCATCAAAACTGAGGAAATTCAGCTACGAAACAAGGTCTAACTGAGCATTATGAATATTGTTTACAGAGTTTGCAGGTTGGTTGTGAAAGGCGTGGTTTAAAAATTATTGCTTTAGACTGAACTCCATGTCTTTGAGAGGTATGCGGCTTAGAAAGAGAGCATAGACGTGCACACGTGTAGGCACGCTCAGCGGTGTAAACAAACCAACGACTACTGAGAAACACCGATTAACATTACATTATCAAAACTCACTCAACGCTTGATTTCCTTTCATCTGAAAAAAATATATTTCTCCCAGATTCCCAAGAACTTTTAATTTGCACAAGGTACTTGTAACGCATTATTACAATTTTTTTTTAATTAACACTTCTTTTACTTCTACATTTCTTCCACTTGAATCCCACACTTTTAAACACTCGTGTTAATGATATTGCACCCCATGAAAAATGGATTCTTTCTTTCACGATAGGTAGGCGTTTTTTAACAGTGAGCACATTTTGATTTTTATAAAATCCTGAACGATATATTGTTACTATACATTTATCAGAATCATCAACAAAAAGTTTCCTTTCCTCACATGTTTTACATTTTTCCCGGAAGAGAATTCCGGCAAGAGTTTTCCTTCTGGACTGCATTTCTTTTGCTGTGAACAACGAAACTTCATTTTCTTTCTTTCGATGACCCTTAAAGAGACATTGTGAATAGAAAGCTACAAATAAACAAATAACAGGATAATTCACTCACTAACTGAAAGTATACTAATCCTAAATGATAGTTCACAAATTGGCATTGTTAATGTTACTATAACACAACTACTTGAAAAGTACTAAGTTGTAAACACATAACCAATAATACGTAGTCTTTGAACGCACTAACTACCACAACGGTGAATACCAGACTACAGTAATAAAATTACAAAGTGTTTAAATGCCTTTGCGAGTCTGCAGACAGTCTGACTGTGAACAGAGCGTGGCAGCTATCATAAATCATTGGCCTTGACAAGCTAACGCTACTAACACAAACACACTCACTCATACTTTATCGCCTCCATCAGAGACACAGAGTTCAGTCTCATGCAGAAGCTAAGTTTTGAAATAATGAATGGAGTCACAAAACAAACAAACAATTACATTATCACAAATTTCTGGGTTGTTAGGCCATGGTCTAAGTTATCATGTTCTTCATCAGACGTTTTGTCCATATCATACGAAACATCTGGTAAAAAGCATGAACTTACATCACGGCCTAACAACCCAGAAAACTGTGATAATGTAAATACCGGCTGTGAAAGCTCAAGTTCATTTATGAAAAGAACAATTCATTTACACATAATTTAATTATTAGCTAAAAACCAAGTGTATGTTTCAAATATAAATAATAAACGTTCTTCATGAAAGCGACTATAAAACCCAGAAATAATGATTGTGTTCCATAATTTTTGTTTTTATATCTTTTTTGTTTCCATAAAACAATCTAAGATTAACAGTCACATGGAATGTAATTTGCCCTCCAATCAAGCAGCGCTTAATGGTTTCAAAGTAAGGACAGGAATGTACTTTTTAAGAACATCCCATCTGAATGGAAAGAATATGTATTATTTCTTATACAGTAAAAACAAAAAGAACGAATCTCATCATTTATTTTCATAGTATTGTTTACTAATAGATTTAACGTGTGGACAAAACGAGGGACAAATAATGCTTGGAGGTTTATGTTCAAAATTCGTTTTTTTTTAGTCTTGAATGTTCAATCTTAAGAGTGAAAGGAACAATTCTGTAAGGACAAAAATCACAAAAACTCAGCCC
This sequence comes from Magicicada septendecula, assembly GCA_034769895.1. Taxonomy (NCBI): domain Eukaryota; kingdom Metazoa; phylum Arthropoda; class Insecta; order Hemiptera; family Cicadidae; genus Magicicada; species Magicicada septendecula. Next base: position 42,345 of record JAWRYS010000716.1, on the reverse strand, counting down.
AGAGCGCATAGCTGGGTGAGTATGTTTCAGCTGTTGTCACGTCAATTGAATATAAGCAGCAGCAAGTTGAAAACACCTGTAAATTTCTCCACATTTTGTACCAGCATGAAGATGTGTGCAGTGAAATGCAATCTCTGTGCAGTTGCACCCCACCAGGAACGGCACTGAGTGAAAGGTTAATTTAGTTTTACAGTTCTTTTTAATATTTCCCTCCTTTTCTACCCAAGTACAAAATAAGAGATACCAATTTACAGTACTACACATAGTTATTACAAATTAAAAACACATATGTTATTAAACAAAAGCTAAAATATTTTAATTTTTTTATACACAATACACACAAAATAAGGTGATTTCCCCAAACTGAAAACTTTACACAGTTACAAAAGATGAAATATATTAAAAATATACATACGATTTTGCAGATAATTTAATCAGAATGAAATACAAACTCATTATATACATATTAACATCAATTAAACAATAAGTTTAACCAGCACTCACTGTGCAACAAACACATCACAATTTCATTTAATCAGAAGTAGTCTGTCCAAACTTTTGTAACCTTCTCCTTCTTGCTTCCTCAAGTTCTGGAGTTAAGTTAGGTCTATTCACCATGTTACTTTCATCATCCTTTGAAGAATAACCAACTGCTCCCTCTTTACTACCATCGTCCCTGTAATATTACAAAATCATATCTCACTTTTCACATAACAGAGTTTGGTACAGTAATACACATATGCTTCTTTACTATTTATTGGTACATGTAACATACTTATTTCTACAGATAAAATTTGGCACCATGTTATCAAAAACTTCATAAATGACAACACATGGATTACCAGTATGTGAAGCTACTTGGTAATCTGGTAATTTACCTATAAAGTTTATTCTGACTGGACAGTTTTTCAGTAGAAACCATTGTGCATAAAAATTTAATATTCATAATAATAATGGCTCCCATGTGTACCACTGAAGCAGCTTAGGAGTCAGGCAGGGTAGGCTGCCTTATGCGAGCCATACGGCATACAAGGAAAGCAGTGTGGCCAGCATTATGCTTCAGCCGTCCATTATTATTCCCCGGATGTTATCCCAGGTACTCATTTTCAACAGGCTGAGTCGACTTGGGGGCTGAAAAACGCACCTTGATTTTATAGTGCGGGCCCGGGAATCGAACCCAGGACCTCTAGATTAGTAGCCACGTATTTAATATTTATACTTTTATAAATATAAATGATTATATGTTACATGCTAACCTTTGGTCACCAGATGAACTAGAAGAAGTATCACTGTTGCCAGTAACAGCTGTATCAGTAGTTATAGATGTGTGGCTGCTCTGATTTGCATCCATACTAGTAGGAACTGTTTTCCTCTCAGGCTGCAAACTTCCCCCACTGGAACTGTTAAAATTCACACAAATATAATTTATGTGATGTTTACAATAGGCTGTATACATTATTATTTTGATTCTATTGTACTGTTCACAGCTATGAAAGTTATTGGATTCAAAGCCAGTTTTCCTATATTCTTGTGGTTTTCATTAGTTTTGCAACTAATTAGAATTGTCACTCTGTTTGGTAATTAGGTTACCCTGTGTTATCTATGATCATTGGACCTCTTTTCAAAAAAAATCAAATGATAATTTCTGTTTTATAAGAGTTCCCTCAAACGTGTTGGGAGTGCTAATGGACACTTACATCAACTGTACTTGTGCATAATTCACTATTTCAATTAAGTTATTTGTGTTCTATTTTACAAACTGTGATAAATTTAAGTGTTTTTGATGATACTGCAACTCATCTTCATGAATAAAAACTATCTTATTGTATCACTAAAATGTTTGAGAAATAAGTGCTGTGTTCCTTGAAAAGTGAGGTGAAAACATATTACAAACAACAAAAGATCAGCCAGGTAAATTAACGTTTCACTCAAATGTGACAAGGCTTGTTTTGAACAAAAAGTAAACTGCAAATAAAAACCTGATATAATCCTAAAAGTAGAGAGAAAATTTGTCAAGAGAGCTAAACCAGCAACAACATTTCTAACAATGTAAAAACAAATCGCATGTAAGTTCATCTATGTTCAGAGACAAGTGCCGTTGTATACTTTCCTTCAAGTAATAATTATTTGTATTTATTAAATAAACTACTTCATTTTACGTCATGATGCAGACGAGATTTACTGTTTGAAGTCTTAAATTACAACAAATATATTTCTAACGATTTGTGTAACAGTACAATGCATTAATTGAAACACGTCCTGGTTAGCACAATATGAATAGCATGGGAAACGACATCAGCAGTTCGCAGCACAGGACCCCTGAAATATCTTTGTACGATTCGCTCAATAATTTGGAAACAAATAAAGATAGAACACTGGTGGGTAAATTACAATTAAATTTGAATCTTTCTGTACAATTCACTCGCTTGATGTATTAGTCTATCTTGAACAGGGAAAAAGTTTCTCGCATGCTACTTTTTATGCATGATTAAAAAAAATTAAAATTAGTGTGAAATTTTATTTTTTATATTGTTATGACAAGGATATTGTTAAATTTAAATGGAATGTGCATTATGTGCGTGATCTTGAGTATTCCTTTGTAAGTATCAAATTTCCTGCAGGTCTCCTATGTAATATCTTCAAATAAATATACTGCAAGTAGGTTTATTTTCATCAAGAGGTGAACTCCAATAATCCTACTTGCAGTGTATTTATTTGAAGATCTTGAGTATACGTATAAAAAAAATTATTGTTAAGGACGAAGAACATCTCGCGTAAGGACAGTTTATATTGTAATATGTACTAAATTGAGTGCGCGATGGTTTTATCACGTTCTTTATTTTTACTGACTCAGTTTTTGGGGTAAATTTATTTAAAATATACCAAAATATGAAGAATTCAAATACTATTACTACTATGTACATTCTGTAGAACAGCGGTTCCCAACTTATTTTTATCGCGGAACCCTTCTTACCTTGATAAAAAATGTTGGAACCCTGACAATTTTTAATTATTATAAATAAAACAGCAAATAGAAACACCAAAAACAATTTATTGAAAATGCAAAAAAGGAAAACATTTAATATAATCATTAATATAATATCATTAAAATTAATAATAATTAATGTGAAGGGTTAAACTTCTTCTTTTCTTCCAATATTTTTTCAAAATTTGGGTTAATTGTGGACAGTTGAATTCTGATATCAGGTGTGGCATCCAACTTACTTCTGTATTTTGTTTTTGTTGCAGTGTAAAGCGAAAATCCGCTTTCACACAGATATGTAGTACTAAACGGCAACAAGCAGCGAATTGCCTTTTTAAATAAATTTGGATATTCTTCTTTTAAATCACACCAAAACTCGTTTAATGAAAGTTGATTAAATCTAATTTTTATTTGGGCATCTGATGTCAGGTCGATAAGATTTTCGTATTCTGAAGTGGATAGTTTGTCTGGTTTTTCTTTAATATCAAAAGGATTGAAAACCCAATAGTTGGTATCATCATTTAGTTGAGGAAAGTATTCATTTAATGCCGCCGTTATTGATTTCAGATGAGAAATAATTTCTTTTCGAATTTCTTCATCAATTTTAGAGTTCGATTCTTGTGAAAAGTCATTTAAAGTTGGAAAAGGATCCATATTATTTTCTTCAACAGCCACGGTCCAGTATTGTAACTTTCGTAATAGCGATCGTAATTTATCTTTGGTGTTGAAAATGTTTACATTTTTTCCTTGAACGGAGAGAGAAACATCATTCAATTTTGTGAATATATCTGCTAAATAAGCAAGTTGAATCAACCACAAAACCTTTCTAAATCGATCTGCTAATGTAAATTTGTCATTTTGTAAGAATATGGCGAGCTCTTCTCGTAATTCAAACAATCTGACAAGAACTTTGCTACGTGAAAGCCATCTAATTTCCGTATGTAGCAGCAAAGATATATGTTGGCTACCCATATCTTCACATATAATTTTAAATAATCTTGATTTTAACGGCCGTGTTTTCACAAAGTTAATAATTTTTATTGCTTCATCTAAAATACAATTTAAGGATGAAGGGATTTTTCGAGCGACCAGGGCATGTCTGTGAAGAACGCAGTGACTACTCGTACAAGTTTTAGAAACATTTTTAATTCGTGTTACTGCCCCTTCACAGGTCCAATCATTGACTTCGCACCATCGCTACATACATCAACACATTTCTCCCAACGTATTCCACGACTCTCCATAAAATCGTCGATACATTTAAATATCATTTCTCCTGTTGTATTGGTTTCTAAACTTTTACATAGTAACATGTCTACTTCAATACAACCATTGTAGTAATAACGAACGAAAACTAATAAAACTGAAAGGTTTGCAACGTGTTGTCTCATCTAATTGTAAAGAATACTCAACACATAACTGAAGTCTTAAAATAAGTTCCTGTTCAATATCCTCAGCCATATCATGAATTCTACGAGAAACTGTATTATTTGAGAAAGAAATTTTATCAATTTGTTGACAGGACTTCTCATCGAACATACACTGAACAACATCTTTGATGCATGGCTTTATTAAAGTTTCAGAAATTGTATGCGCTTTACGGTAACTTACTTTGTAGGAAGCCATTGTTGCCCTTTCATTATCTGACAACATTTTCGACATAAAATGTTTAGTTTTCTCAAGAGACTCGAGCTTTCTTTCAAAAAATTTGATATCTTTATTTTTATATTCTGAATGGTTCGTTTCAAAATGTCTGCACAATTTAGCTGGTGCTAATGAACTGTTTGATAAAATTTTATTGCATAATATGCATAACGCATCGGGGGCCTCAGAATTTCCTGTGGCCGTGAATCCGAGTAATAAATAACTCGAGTCTTATTTACGTTTTTTTGTGACTTGGTGATGTGTTAGTATTGACAAACAAACCTTGCCTTTTCCTCGATTCGTCTGCTGTACAAGTAGCGCTAGTGCCTGGATCTGTGCCTTCGTCAGGATCCGCCTTTTCGGTCTCCTTGTCACATTTGAAGTACTTGCTACATTTTTCTTCGAAACTCCTCTCAGCCAACGCTCCATGGTATTTTAATTTGGGTATACACAATACTAAAAGCACTATAAATTTATAAGATTCCCACTATATTTTTATTTGAAAAATACTTAAAATATCACAAAACGATTGCAGTGCAAAACCCTAATAACCTTTGACTGATATGCCTGCTCGTACGCTGTACTGTTGCGCTCCAACACACTACAGACAATGGGACATAAACAAACAACATGTGGTAAAGTGGCTTATGTAGCGATGACTAAGCTTTGTCGCACATTACCATGCCATATAAATATTCGCACGTGCCAGGCAAATATTCACAAGTCATCGCTATATATAAGCCACACACGGTTGCTATCTGTGTTGAGTAATTTTCCTAGAAATAAAAGTAACAACAGCAGACAGTTGATAAAGAACCAGCTGTATTATATGTGCTTTTGTGATGCACTTGGAAAATAGAAGAGATTTCTGTTGAACGAAATTTATTGTTCTGCTGAACGATTTTATTGTGGAACCCCAAATTTTATTGGCGGAACCCTAGGGTTCCGCGGAACACAAGTTGGGAACCCCTGCTGTAGAAGTATCTAGTACTTCGTTTTATCGGTCGAGGTTTTCAAGTCGTGTAATAGTAGCGAACGTAAAACCCATAAGTGCAATGTATTTCCCTATCTCACCCATTGTCTCATCTGACTGTGGAACCAGAAATAGAGACACGAGGCAAAACACATCCCTTGAACTGTATCTGACTCTGGAATTGGAATTAGCATGTCAAGTAAAGCAACTATTGAAAAAGTCTCCTCATATTTGCCTGTTTACACAGTTTTTGCCACACTTTAATAATGAGTTTTTAAAGAAACAATACATAGATCCATACCTCATAACACTCCAGAAGTAATTAAAATTCAGTATCATAAATAACTCGATGTATAGTACCCAAATATTTTGACAAAGTCCCAATCTCTGTTCAAACACAGAAGAGCCCTGACTTTAAAACTTTTATAATTCCAAAGTAAAAAATAAGTCATTACACCATTGTCATTCTCATTTATTTCTCTATTCAACTGTGTAGTTAGATATTTTTTTGAGATTTTCATTATTTTATAGCGCAGTGAATCCAGAAAATGTCAATTTTTCTACCTTCGGACACGAACGTCAACTCCGTAGAGCTCTTGTGAAAAAAACATGCATAAGAAAAAAAATCCTGTTATTCTGTGATTTGTACATTAGTTCGCTATTACACATGAATATATTATTGGTGTATCTATAATACATTAAACATTATTAACATTTTTCTTGTACCGTGCTATTGTGTTAACTGAAAATGCTACAGGTATAATTTTAATTCATTTTAAGCAAAATATTTACTACAAGTAATATCAAATAATGTTGGAAGTATTTAACTATTGGTAATTTTTTAATAGGTATCTCAATTATTATTTGTTGCTCTATTTGTACATGCGTGTTTTAATTAGTATTTAAGTACCATACTAAGGTCTGCCATCATTGACATTAAATAGTAATGGCCAATCCACAAGTAAAAGATAGTGCTGAACAGAGGAAGTTCACATATATGAAGACGTACGAGAGAAAAAGCTACAATATGAATTTCAAATTAGGAGTAATGTGTGAGGTGAAACAAACAAATAATATGCAGGCTGCTACAAAGTTTAGTGTTTCTGAATGTAATGTATGACGTTGGCAAAACAATGAAGAAAAGCTTAAGAGCACCAGTGCACCAATAAAAGCATTCAGAGGACCTAAAACTGGAAAATTTAATGATCTTGATAGACTTGTTTCCGAATACACTCATGAGAAACGAAACCAAGGATATCACCTATGCTGAGAAGTTATTAGACTATTCTCTACAGGCACTGGAGGTAGCACACGCGTTGAAAATTCCAATAATTGAATTTAGGCAACATTGGGCTGGTGTAAACGCATGATGTGGCATGTGGGTCAGTGTTTATGATGTTCTATTACCCTTGCACAACACCTAGCTGCAGATTATGTTGATAAACTGATAGCCTATCAGCAATGTATTATAAAACTGAGTGTGCGTTTTTTCTCAGTTACATGAAAAGTTACAACAGCCCCACATAATGTAAAATTGTATGTAAGATATACACTCCTCTGGTGAAACTCACGAAAGTGGTGAGCTATTGTTAAACAAAAATATAAAATAAAATTCATAGATTTCCTCTTTAAAAATTCCCCAAGCTTCAAAGAAGATTTGAACTGGCAGGAGCAGGCCCCTTTAGGAAGAAAGGGTGGAAGGAAAATCAGGATTATCTGCATCGTAGTTAAACATAAAATCAGTGAACAACACCACCACAAACAGTGAAAACAAACAATACGTATCCAAATATAAGTGAAATAACCCAATAAAACTATCAAACATTAATAATTCACATTACAAACGTCACGATTTTCGCCATACACAGACAAAAGTGAGCACACCTAATACAAAACATTTAAAGCCAGTGAACACAGACACTTAACCAGGACACCTCTAACAACACAATAGACATTATCCAATATTACGGAGATCAGAAAGCAGTCGTGAAGGCAAATTTATTGTCAGAAAATCCAGCAACACCATTTCTATTTTACTGCAGTAACGAAGCAGACGCCATGATGGTTCCCCAGAATGCAAAGCGCCTACATTGAATGATTTCATCCAGTCACCATTGGGTATAAAATTGTGCATTATAAACATTATATCTTATTATCAAATTGTGTATTTATTAATTGTTAAGATTTATTTTGTGAATGTTATACTTTCTATACTTGTCCCTTCTCTGACTATTATAATTATAACCGTTTCAAAGAACCATTCGAAAGTATTTATATAATATAACCTGTATTGAGAATCGATTACCCCTGTGAAAGAGTCGAGCTTCATATAATCATCGATATTATCACAATAATTGTCAATAAATAATAATAATTCAACTATCTGGTTTTAAATTTATTTCACAAAGTAATATAAGAGTTTTAATTAACCACAGGACTAACTGGAAGGCGACCATTACTAAAGGAGAATAATATACTTGAGATTCGAAGAAAATCGCCAATCGATTAGTGAAGTGAGACAATCTTATTAACTCCGGATTTATTTACAGTTAACCAGAAGTGAATATATTGACATAAATAACTTACAGAATTTTAAATTTTCCACGAAACCACATTACAAGAATTACTTCTTAAATATTTCATAAACAAACATAAAAAATTAAAAAAATTTTTTTTTTAAATTAAATTAAATTTTTTTTTTAATTTTTGTACAGTACAAAAATATTTATTTGTAACCGCATATAAAATGTTCTTGTTACACCGTGTATCCAATTTAACATCGACATTGAATTCGACTCGGGAGAATTGAATTTACTTAATAAAGGTTTGAAATATAATGTGCCTGATTTTAATAAAAACCATTTAATACGTGAAATAATACATGCTGAAGCAGCGATAAAAACAGTGCCCAACATAAATTCACAAAACGAACTAAGAGTTTTGATTAACAGGAAACTAAATAAGTCCCTTAGTATACACAACAAGAATCATTCACGACCTTTTAATTTAAAATTGGTCTATTTAAATGATTTAAGAGTTATTAAACAAATTAGAAAGAAAGTTGAGGGAAATAATGCTATAGTTACTAAAGCGGACAAAGGTAACACTTAGTTAATCAAGAGAGGTATACCAGCAAAAAGTTTATGACTTCATCCACAACAATAATATAAAACCCACTGATGTAGATTCCACTTCCAAATTTATGAAAAGTCTTAATAATGCAATCAATAAATGCACACATCTTTTTAATGATACCACACGTCGGTATCTGAAACCAATGGCTGCACAAGCACCTCATTTCACCGGTCTACCTAAAATCCATAAAGAAGACACACCTATAAGACCTCTTATAAATTACACTACAGCACCAGGATACAAAGCAGCCAAGAAATTAGCTGAGATAATAAAAAACAATATAACATTAGAAAATAATCACAGTATTAAAAATAGTTCAGAGTTAGTGGACCTAACAAGAGATATTAATATCGAAACTCAATATAAATTAGTGTCTTTTGATGTGAATAATCTATACACAAATGTACCGGTTCAAGCCACGGTTGAGATTCTGAAAAACAACTTGGAAAAATCTGGCAGTTTAGGTCCTCAAGAAGTAAATGAATTACTATATATTCTTGGTGTCATTTTAAAACAAAACTATTTTTCATTTGATAATCGATTTTTTATTCAAGAAGAGGGACTTCGCTATGAGTTTACCTTTATCTGGACTCTTGTCTGACATATACCTTAATCATTTTGAAAATACACATTTGCTTTCGGTAACCAATAAATTCAATAACCAGATTATTTTTTACAAACGATATGTAGACGATACCTTTGTTATTTTCAATGGGACAATCAGACAAATAGATAAGCTAAAGTCTTTTATGAATAGTATCAATACAAAACTACAATTCACAGCAGAAGTAGAAACAAATAATGAAACAAATTTCTTAGATTTAACTTTAATAAAACATAACAATAGATTTCGTTACAAGATATACAGAAAACCTACAGCAACTGATTCCGTTATACACGCCACATCTTATCACCCGTATACTCAAAAAATGGCCGCTTTCAATAGCCTTTTACACCGGTTGACAAGTATACCTCTCGAGCACGATGATTATATAGATGAATTAAATACAATTAAATATATAGCGGAAGTGAATGGGTACCGAAGCTCAATGGTCGAACGGTTATTACGTAAACATAAAAAGAAGAACGTTATCAGTACACATAACAAAAATAATAAAGTTAAGTTTATTTCAACTGAGTACACCAATAATATACCTATGGTTTTAAAAAATGAATTTCGGAAACATGACATCCTAGTATCGTTCCGTACCACAAATAATGTTCAAAAATTATTACGGCCTAAAACACAACAGTTTAAAGAAAAAAGAACGGGTGTTTACAAAATGGTTTGTAATGATTGCAATATGGTGTACATCGGTCAGACAGGCAGGGCATTTAGACAGAGGTTTAAAGAACGTCTACCTAAAAGTAACTTAAAAGCCTGTAAATCGAAATATGCCGAACACTTAATGGTGCATAACCATAATTATACCGACTTTGACACCAACTGCAAGCCATTACATCTCTGCAATAAGGGATGATACATGAACGCAGCCGGAGAATTTGAAATATACCAGCCGTTTAAGTGCAATCCTAATAACATGTTAAATGACCAGCTGAATTTTAAATCACATCAGCTATACAATATGGTTGTGGACAAATTCATATTAAGCAGGAATAGACAGCAATCGATGGTGGGGCGTTGTGACGAGACTGTAGAGAAGTTGCAGGCAGTGCGTCACGAGCCAGCAAAGGGTGCGCACCCAGACATCGATTAACTTGTATAGTGTGTTTTATTTTAATGTGTAGTAGTTTAGTTTTAATGTGTTAACGACGTCCACACGGGACTGAAATCTGAAGATGAGGCCTTGAGCCTCGAAACGCATTATTTAATTAAATACAATAAGAAGTCACACGACGGATGAAAAAAAGGTAAATTAATTTTAACCTGCCAGGATGCTTATACATATTTTTTTTTTATAAGTTAGGCCTACTTAGATACAAAGATAGGTTTGGGGGTAGACAACGTTTTTTGTATTATTGTATAGGTTATAAGGTGTCATTTTGTGGGTATGATTTGTAATGTAACACATTGTGTCAAAAATTTTGTTTATGCAATTTATGTAATTCAAAAAGATGACAGATAATGAAAATGAAATTAGTTTAACTGACTCTGCCGTAATGAGCGATTCCGGAATACATTCTACTCCAGTGTCGGCCGGTAGTAGCAAGTCAAATGAGGAAGTAATGAACTTTTTGTGTAACATGTTGAGTAATATAAATGAAAAATTGAGCGATTCACAAAAACGTTTTGATACTAATAAAGATATTTTGGGCACATTGTCTAGTGATATTAATAAGCGTTTTGATGCTAATGACAAAAAATGGGAGAAGCGTTTGAGTGATATAAATGATTCACAGAAACAAATGCTAGATAGTGTAAATGAACAATTTGGTGAACAACTGAATGAAATAAAAGAAAGTTTTGAGGTTAAAATAAGTGCATGTAATTCTAATACTGAATGTAAGTTTAATAACACTGTAGACAAGATTGAAGAGATTAGTCAAAATGTTGAGGTATATGAAACTAGTACTAATAGTAAGATAAATGAAATAGAAAATAACCTTAAAGTGGGGATACAGTCAATACAAAATACTGTAAATCTTGTTGACAAACGTAGCGTTCGATTTGAATGTCAAAAGTAATAATAAGTTTGTGTCCATTGAACAAAGTATAAACAATGTAAAAGAGGAGTTGAATTTAGCAATAAGCCAGACACTTAATAATGTTAATGAGCGAGTAGTAATTACTCAGGACATGAATAATGTCAATTTAGAATGTTTTAATTGTGACAGTAGAGGGGTACACCCTATGCAATTTTTAAATCGTGTGAGGGATTTTAACCAGTTTAATAATAACAGCTGGGAGGTTAAAATCTTAAAAATAATAAAATGTTTTAAGAGGAGTTCCGCGGTTTGGGCGGAAGCTCATAGAACCGAGTGGGTAAATTATCAAAGTTTTGAAAGGGCATTTTGGGACAAATACTGGTCCGAAGAAGAACAAGAGGTGCTGCGGAGTAAAATTATGGGGTCTGGCAGTTTTGGGACCAACGGCAATAATGTGGCAATGTACGTAATGAAATTATATAACGAAGCAAAATATCTTGAGCCATCGTTACTGTATCGGTCGTTCATGTGTCACATAAGTAAGCATTTACCACGGGAGATACAAATTACCCTAATGACACGTGAGGTTGCGGAGATTACAGAGTTGGAGAAGATATTAGATATTTTCCAGACTATCAGGGACAGGGAGCTGAGTAGACGTCAAAATCAGCCGGTGTCACACACGAACGTAGTAAATCATCATCCGAGGGGTTCAACGACTGCACATGGAGGTGCACGGGGAGATCACAATAGAAACGAAGGGTGGAGGTGTCCTGACTGTAGGATAGACAACTATGCTTTTAGAACAGTTTGTTTTAGATGTGGTCGAACAAGGAACTGCCAGAGGAGTGAACCAGCACCAAACTTAAACAGCCAATACCAGAGGAGAGAGGACAGCAGCAGAGGTGTACCAAGAGGCAGTGGACATGGAAACAGGGGTCGAGGCGGACACTCTCAGGGTAACGCCGCCAATCAACAGGAGCGAGGTGGTCAGCAGGAAAACGAGTAAGGACAATGGAGGAGAGGGCCCAACCGTTGTCGGGAAGCAGTGGGGTCCAAGATACGAGGAGTTATCGTAATCACCTGATTAAGACCAACATTTCAACGGACTGATGGAAGAGGACAACTCGGAGGTAGGCAAACCAGAGACGGGACTAACATAAATCATTGTCACCATTGAAGGCAAGGAGATTAAAACACTAGTAGATACTGGTAGTGAAATTTCAGTTATTTCAGAGAATGTGTTAGAAGAGTTAAGGGAATTCAATAAAAATATTCCATCTTTACCAGTTGCAGGGGTTACAATAGTGGGTGTTACTGGGGTTAGAAGTAACAGGGTAACCAAGCAGGTTCAATTAAATATGAAAATAAATGGGGCAGAATATGATAATACTTTCTTGGTAGTTCGAGGGCTAAATTTACAGGTTATATTAGGTAATGATTTTCTAAAACAACACAAAGCAATCATTGATTTTAACAAACGGGTGGTAGAATTGGAGCATGAATTTAAACAAGTTAGGGTGAGTTCTGAACGGGTGTTAGGAGAGGTGAAAATTGCGGGAATAAAAATAATACAAGAACAATTCGATGGTGGGGACACGGAGATGAGAGAAAATATATGAAGAGAGAGAGCTAGATGAAAGTGAAGAGCGAGTGTGGGAGAACAGGGCACATAATTTTTTTAGTGAGGGTGGAGTTACAGGGGGTCCATAACGTAAGGAGTTGTGGGGTGTAGTTGAGAGTTTTAAGGGTTTTTTTTTCGGAGTTACCTGGTAAAGCCAGGAATTATGAGTGTGAGTTGAAGGTAAGGGAACATACACCCTTTGTGCAGAGAAGTTATCCAGTGCCCTATTCGAAAAGGCGAGCTGTTCAGGAGTTAAGATAGAATGATGGCGGGAGATATAATTGAGAGGTTGGTGTCACCATATTCAAACCCGTTAGTTGTTGTGATTAAAAAGGATGAGAGAGTGAGATTGTGTCTTGACGCCCATAGAATAAACCAAATTATCATTCCTGACCGAGAGTCACCCGAACCGATTGATGAGATCTTTCAGAAATTTAGTGGGGTAAAGTACATGACATCCTTAGATTTAACCGCGGGTTATTGGCAGGTACCGTTAGCTCCAGAGAGTAGGAAGTATACTGCTTTTTTATTTAATGGAAAGAATTATCAATTTAAAAGATTACTGTTTGGACTTAATACTAGTGTTGCAAGTTTTATTAAATGTTTAGATGAAATTTTACAGCCCAACAATGTAGAATTTTTAACCGTATACGTAGATGATATCTTGATAGCATCGAGAACTTTTCCAGAACATGTTGAACATTTAGAATATGTATTGAACAGATTACAAAGAGGTGGGCTAACTGTGAATTGCGAGAAATCCAAATTTCTGCAACAGGAAATACACTTCTTAGGTTTTATTATATCACCTAAAGGGATCGAGGCGAACCCAGAGAAAGTAGAATCAATAATGAGATTCCCAGAACCCAAAAATATAAAGCAATTGCAGAGTTTTTTAGGCTTATGTAACTTTTATAGGAAATTCCAAAAGAATTATGCCCAAATAACAGCAAAGTGAGTGTGGTGTTGCAGAAAAACAAACCATGGAGATGGGGAGAAGAAGAAAGGACTACATTTCAAGAAATAAAAAATAAATTTATGAACACGATTATGATGAACCATCCTGATTTTGATAAAAGATTCTATTTACAGACAGATGCCAGCAACATTGCTTTAGGTGCGGAGTCATACCAAGAGGACGAGAACGGGGAACACCGGACCATAGCTTTTGCTAGCAGAACCCTGTTAGCGGCAGAAAGGAACTACACCACGACGGGAAAGGAGCTGCTGAGCATCGTGTTTGCAGTAAGGAAGTTTAGGACCTACCTGCTGGGGAATAACACGGTCATCCGTACGGACCATAAGGCGCTATCTTTTTTGAACACATGTAAGCTTACACACAGTCGACTAACCAGGTGGGTGTTGGCTTTACAAGAATACAATTTCTCTTGGGAATATATAAAGGGTGTAGAAAATAAAATACATGACACAATATAGAGAGTAGATTTTGATGGAAATAAAACAGGTAGGGATTTAAAGAAATAGAAATTTTTTAACTCAGCCGGGAAGACAGGGTTTTTGGGGAAGAACTAACAGATCTTAAAACGATGCAACGACCTGATACAAAATTAAAAAAGATAATAGCTAGCTTAGAATCAGATCCAGATAATTCGGCATTTAACAGGTACTTTCAAGTATATCAAGGGATTTTGTTTAAGAAAGTAGAAGGGGGAGAGTGAGATTGGAAGTTAGTGATACCAGGGGGCTAGTTGATAAAATAATATGGGATTGTCACACTAAAATATGGGCATTTTGGGGCTAAGAAATGTACACGTGTTAAAGGAATCGTGCGTGTTTAAAAACATGGAGAGGAGGGTTAGAAAATTGCTCCCAGGGTGCGACTTGTGTCAGAAATCCAAAGTAGCTAATTATCAACAAGAGGGTGAATTGAATTTTATAAAAGTTGAAAAACCAATTGATTTGGTCACAGTAGACTTGTATGGTCCATTGCCAAAGGGGCGAGGGGGAGTAATGTACATATTTGTTGTACGTGACACGTTTTCAAAATTTGTTAAGTTGTACAGCATAAAGAGGGCAACTAGCAAGGTCTTAAGCGAGAAAATAACACGGGATTATATGAATAAAGTAGGAAAACCCAAAGTGGTACTTTCACATCATGGGCCCCAATTCATTAGCGGGAAATGGCGACAGACTTTAGGATGGGAAGGTATCATAACGAAGCACATGGCAGTGTATCAGCCACAGTCCAATCAGGCCGAAAGGGTAATGAGGGAGATTGGGAGAATATTTAGGGCATATTGTCATGCTAAACACAGTGAGTGGCCTATATTTGTGAGCAGAATTGAGAACTGGTTAAACTGCACTACCCACGAGTCTACCAGAGTCATGCCATATGAGTTGATAAGAGGGGTACGCCAACAGAGAATATTGAAGCAGCTCTTCAACTATCCACCAGAAAGTGGTATAATAGATGTAGGGGTGAAACTAAGACTAGCTAATGAGAATTTGTTAACAAAGGGAGAGAGAAGAAAATGGCGGCACGACTCCAAAGGTAAGTGGATTAAATATGAAGTGGGTCAACTGGTACTGGTCAAGAGACATGATTTATCGAATGCGCAAGAAAAAGAAATCAAAAAAGTCTTTCTGCTATATGAGGGTCCCTATGAGATAATCGAGATTAAAATGGACAAAGCCTATGTGTTACAAAATCCAGTGACCAGGGAAATAGTGGGTACGCAAAATGCAACAAATTTAAAAGTTTATTGGTCGAGTTAAATTGTAGCAA
This sequence comes from Magicicada septendecula, assembly GCA_034769895.1. NCBI lineage: Eukaryota > Metazoa > Arthropoda > Insecta > Hemiptera > Cicadidae > Magicicada > Magicicada septendecula. The sequence continues at coordinate 26,633 of JAWRYS010000716.1, read as the reverse complement.
ATATGTTATGTTCTACCTGTTTCAGAAGGGGATTCCCAACTTTCGGGCAGTCACGGCCTCACCGAACCCTGACCGTGGAATTGGCTCATCTTTAACAGGCTATGGTCAGGGCACATTACGATACGCGCTGCCTAAGTCTGGCCATAGCTTGTTATCGTTGTAAGAGGTGGATATAGAATTTTAACCTGGGGAAAAAATTGGGGCAATCTCTAAAAAACTATGGAACAGCGGCTATGCACCGAATGGGGTGGTAGACCGTTTTAAGGGCGTATAGTTAGTTTACTGTTGTTGCTGGTGTCTTGTACACCAGTGATACCAGACCTTGTTTAAGGCTGAAGCAAGACGGGCCCCATACCGGTATTAGAAAGTATCGGGATGGGTCCCACGGAGTAATTAAAAATTACTCAAATAATGTTCAGTTCTTGTGGAAGCAATTGGCCGAATCAGTCCAGCCATAAATTGCAATAGTGTAGTGGATAGGGGGTAGCTACAACATGAGTTACGTATAAAATATAAAATGTACGTACCGTAACCATATGGTATCTAGTATGACCTGATTGGAACAAATTTTGTTAACTATCGGTATCGTAATTAGTTAACAAGCATTGAGTTAATCATGTTTGGACACTGAGTGTTATGTAGCAAATTTAAATGTGTAACAGTTTATTAATACCTTGTGAGAGTTTGTTAATTAAATTGTTGTGAACATGTAAAAATGTATGAAGTTATGATTTAGAATTGGAGTTTGCAGTATGTTTTGCATAATTAATTGCACCATCTAATTGGATAGAATCTTTATTTGATATGACACATGCGTATTTCATTTGAAATTGTACTTATGCGTTTGATGTAATTGTTCAGTTGAGTAAGGTATGTAATGTGTTGAGGGGGGTTAAATGTGTATAGAACAGTTAAGATGTTAACTGTGTTCTTTTTTTTCTTTAATATCACAAATCAGTACTTTGGTTAATGCAAATCAGTACTTCTAGGAGGAACCCAAATCAGTGCAAGGATGTGGATTAGTGAAAGGCCATTTGCTAATGTTTTTGTTTTGGTTGTCGCAGAATCTGTGTGGAACTGTGGAGGGAAACCTGTGCTGGCCAGCGCGTCAGGGCAGGGTCGCCAAGTGCCTGTCTGGCTTTACGGTGTTGGGATCCTGAGGGAAGTCCAGTAAAGCCATGCGGGTATGTCCGCAGCCACTGGATCAGGGGGGGGTAAGTACCCAAATTTTAATAAGGAAGTATGGGGGGTCGTGGCACCATATCCTCACTGATCCGCCTAGGTTTAGGCAATGAGAGTTTTTTATGTTTAATGACATAAAATCTCTCATTGGGGGGGGGGTCTTGTAATGGGACAAATTTTGGTGACAAGTTTTAAATGCAAAGTTTTACAGGACATATAATATTATGTAACAAGTTATATTTTTAGCTGGTGAAGTCATGATTAGTCACCAGTTAGGCATTTGTTTACGACGAAATAGTTCGATGTCTGGGTGCGGCCGGCCAAATGGTGCCATGCTGGTCAACGGAAAAATAAGTGACGTAAATACACCAAGATGGGACGGGTGAAGAAAACCGACGAAAACTGGTTGCGAAGGTGTAGTTGAATGGAATGGTGGCACCGAACGAAAGTAAAGAGAGAGTCTCCAACCAACAGCCGAACTGTACGGTCGTATTGCAATAGTGGCCTCGGGCAGTCGAGGTAGGCCTACCGAAAATTATGTTAAAAAAAATGTGATGGAGCAGTAACAAACTTCTCAATTAATAAACAAGCAAAATGTGAATAAGATATAAAAGTTTCAAAACGTTCATTTTGGTGTTTTATCGGAAAAGTGTCTCGCAATAAATGGTGTAACCAACAGGAGACTCGTCTACATAAGCCAGATAAGTTCAAAATTGACTTTCTAAAATTGAAACCAAGTTAAATCAGAACCAATTTAAAGTTACAAAAAACAAAATTAGAACAAAATGAGATCTCAGTAAATAAAAAGAGAGAGAGAGAGAGGAGAGAGAGAGAGAGAGAGAGAGAGAGAGAGAGAGAGAGAGAGAGAGAGAGAGAGAGAGATAAAGTACTGATTTGCATATTTAGTAATATTTGGTATTATTGGGTAGTAAATAGTTTTATACAAGGTTGCAATGAAACCAATACATTTTTATTTCATTGAAATAAAAACCATAAGATTTTGTCATAATAATGTGTTAGTTTAATTATTACGCCACTCTACCCATAACCCTATCTCTGTGTAAATACGTTCGTCTAGACGGTCCTGGATTTTGGTTAAGTTATTTTATTTACTAAATTGTTTCTTTGGGGAGTGTGAATGGTTTCCACATTTCCTCCACAAAAAAGTGGTGGCGACTCGGGACTTTTGGAATCTTCTGAATATTAAGGGGTAAATATTTTAATCTTCTTTTTATCTCGTAAAGTTACAATGTATTTGAATTTTTGAGGAGTTCTATGACAAAGAATGGCCTAAAACTTGAGACAACTGAATTTCTATCAATTATTAATATATTCAAGTCCCTAGTTCGGGTCCATTAAAACAATTGAATTTATTTCAATTAATTAAAATATATTAAATTCACGTCAACTTCGTTTGCATCTTACCTTCGGGCTCTCTTCCAGGGTCCTACAGACGAAACCAGCTGCAGGATTATTTGAGTTGAGTGGTGAAAATATAATAACACAGTTGATTCTGGCTAAAACAACTTATTTGGATTTTATTTAATGAAATTAGATAATGTTTTACAGCTATGTAATAACGTATCAAATTCTATGCTGGTTGATTACTACATTGATTAAAAGTTTCTTTAGTTTCCTGTTAAATGGAAATCACATATAAAGTATCGATATGCCAAAATGAAGAAAAAAACACTTCTTACAATTACTATGTTTCTATGACTACAACAAGGTGTTAAAATGTTTAGTACCCAGTACTTTGTCTCACTCTCTCATTTCCAGTACATTCACCCCCGTTCTTAGAGCTCTGTGTTTATATTTATTTCATGGATTTATAGAATTGATTTGGTAGTGTTGTGAAGAGTACTTAACCAATCCACGGCGTTCCGAACAGTTTCATCACCGCCTCGTGTTATTCACTGTTTCTGATCACTCCGAAATGTTATTTCAACAGTTTATGAATTTTTTCACTGTCGCTGTATACTCCGCCTTATTTAGTTTACCATGGTTTCAAATTACACTTTACACTTTTGTAACATTTTGTCGGCCGACTTTAATTTGCTCGAGCACTTAGGTGTTGACTGCGTGGTCAGAGTTACAGTTGAACTAACTCTTAAACTGGCGTTAGGGCCATGATTCACAAGGGTTAGTCGGGTCACGTGATCGCCAGTCTGCGTTCCCACTGGTTCTTTTAAAGGTGTTCTATAAGCTGGACATCGAGTTTAGCAACATTTTGCCGCCTGGTGAAATCTATGGCTTGGCGTCATTTTTGCCGTGATTCACGGTTACCACAAACTGTATGTAGTTGCGTAATCTGTCAGGCCTGTCTGAGTGCCGAGACAAAACACAGACGTTTTGTTTTGTAATAACACTGCATGCGTGGTTGATGAAATCGAGGTTCCACACAGGTGAACACTGACTACATTGGGATTACAATTGATTTAAATTATTATTTTTTACACCCAATTCGGTACCGTTACAAACTATACCTTGAGGTGAAACTATATAAATACAGCTTATTTTATAATAAAGGTGAAATTGTAAGTAAAAAAGTATCTTATTATTTTTAGTCCCAGTCATCATCCTCATTTTCTTCTTCTCAAAGTTCATCTTCAGTACTGCTACTGGAATCAGAATCATAACTGGAGTCTTTCCATAAAAAGTCACCCTCGCACCCATCCAAGTTATTAGAAACAATACCTTTTTTTTTTTAAACTCCTTTACAATGGATTCACATTTTCTTTTTCCCCCAGGATGATTATTCACTGGGCCAGCACATGTGTGATTGGTTTCTTCAACTTGCCTGTCGGACTCAACGCATGGTTTTTATAGCCAGTCACTATAGTTCTTCCATAAGTGTTCCTTAAATGATTTGTTAACCAACCACATCTAGAACTTAAAAGCTAAGAAATCAATCCCTCCCATGGATTAAAACAAGATCAGTGTTCATTTCTGCAACCAGTTTCTTTATTTTCTCAGTTGTGTGTCCACGACTGAGTAGTCTAAACCCCTTTTCCTGTAGTCTAAAAACAACCCCAGCTGGTAACACTGTTCCTTTGGAAGCATTTTTCTCTTCAAAATAATGTATGGTGGAGGAAGTCTTCTAACATCAGCAGTTACTCCTAGTATCACAGTAATGAGTGATTTTTCATTGCCTGTAGATCTAACTATAACCAATTTTGAACCCTTCTTGTCCACAGTAACACTTGATGGCATATTGGAGGTTGTATGAGGTTTCAAAACTAAGACAACAGTATCAGTATTGTGTTCGTACAGCGATCAGTAACCAATGTATTAAGAAAACACGCAAGGCCACACATGGAGACTGTCATGCAGTTGGACAGAAAATCTTTCCCCAAAATCCGGCCAAGCAGTTCATCAATTTCACCTAAAAGGAGGGTTGGGAAATGCTTTTAAGTCATGCAGGAAATACCATATTGGCCTGAATATAAGACGATGAATTTTTCCTTAAAATACCCTTCCAAAAATCATACTCGTCTTATATGCGCAACCTAACATTTAAAAATTTCGTGTTAAGCGCCTAGCATATTTTGTAACGTTCGCCAGTTGCACATGCTTGCCATATGTGTAGCGTGAATCAACTCGCGTGTTTTGTAATGAGCTAAAGGTCAAGCTCAAGGTGAAAATCCCAAGAGCATACTTTCACCACTGCGCTGAAGTACCGTATTGTGTCACTGATGTTAAAAGTTGTTCACTTTAAGGCCCCCTTTATGCATCCGATTCAAATCGTACGATAAGTTTTGCATCCCAGTTGACTCCGATTTTTATCCTCCGTCAAAAGTATCAGAAGTTAGTGTGAACAAACGCTTTCAGTGTTGCCATCATCAGTACTGAAAATGAATTCGTTCGTGTTGTATAGATTTCAACGGTCACTCTAAGTAACAACCATGAGTTGCCATAGTTACCCTTCAAATTATACTAGTTCTCATTGGTCAACATCTTATAACATTCTTATAATCTAACGTTTTATTCATGTTCAAATATGTAAAAATCCTTTAAATTATGATTACTTCCTTAAATGCTAGTATAATATTAATTATACTAACACCATTGTTCTGCTTTTTTACTAAAGATTATTTTGATATTCCTCATGGTTATTTTTGATTAGTTAATAACATTTTTCTTATTTTCTTATTGATATTCCTTTGTAATTATTTTTAAACTGAATAATATTTATACATTTTTATATCTGATACACTTACTTACTTATTTAAACATTTTATATACTCTAATTGACCCTTGGTTATTGTTTTCTTTTTAAACTTATAAAATTCTCTCCTTCATGCTAGGCCTAAAACATAGGTTTCACAATACTCCTATTCAACCTTCTTCATAATTCATAAACTTTATTTATTGGTTCATTGAACATTTTTTTTATAGAAACAGATAAACAAAAAAACATTGGTGCTTTTAACAACACACCTTTTATGATTAAAATATTTCTTACCAGGTTCAAGCCTGAAATTAAACTTCTAACTGTTATTGGTTTCTTACTTCTATCTCGCCTATCTTCTAAGTTAATTAATTCTATGGTTTTTACTTCCATATTCCTTAAGGAATGGAAGTATGGTGATGGCAAAAAAAATCGTGTTCGAGATTATTGCAGATTCTGATTCTACTACACTCAAAACATGAAAAAAAGTCGTTTTCTGAAAAGTGTCTGTGTGTGTGTGTGTGTGTGTGTGTGTGTGTGTGTGTATCTGTAGATTTTTTTTATGGCAAACGATAACTGCCGCAAATTCAAACAGAATCAAATAATTTTTTGCATACAGCCCTGATTTGTAGAGTACTCATGACCTATTGTTTTTGGTGAAGATCGGTTGAGGGAAAGGGGTAGTTTACCTGCAACGGTTTTTTTTATCAAGGGAAATTTTTTTTTTGGCAAACGATAACAGCCGCAAATTCAAACAGAATCAAATAATGTTTCGCATACAGCCCTCAATTGTAGAGTTCTCAAGACCTATTGTTTTTGGTGAAGATCGGTTAAGGGAAAGGGGTAGTTTACCTGTAACGTTTTATGTTTTAACAAGGGTATTTCCTATGGCAAACGATAACAGCCGCAAATTCAAACAGAATCAAATAATTTTTTGCATACAGCCGTGATTTGTAGAGTACTCAAGACCTATTGTTTTTGGTGAAGACCGGTTAAGGGGAAGGGGTAGTTTACCTGCAACGTTTTTTTATCAAGCGTATTTTCTATGACGAACAGTAACTGCCGCATATTCAAACAGAATCAAATAATTTTTTGCATACGTCACTGAATTGTAGAGGACTCAAGGCCTTTTGATTTTGGTGAAGATCGGTTAAGGGGAAGGGGTAGTTTACCTGCAACCTTTTACGTTTTAACAAGAGTAAAGTACATGAAAATTCATTTAAACTTTTTCAAACAATGGTAATTGTTAAAATAAAATAATTTTGTTGCCAGGCAATAAAATTATAATTTTTTCATTTTAATGTAAATCTGTACATAGTATAAAGTAAAGTCGGTGCGTTTTCTCTCTGTGTTTGAAATCGCTAATCTCAGGAAGTACTGAACGGATTTTATTCAAGTTTTCGCCAATAGATAGATAGATAGATAGATTCAAGTGTCTATCGAGGAACATTTATGGGTATAATTAATACATATATGTTGTACATTAGCTTAGCTATCACGGTTTATGTCAAGTAAGTGGTATAGTTTACATCTTATATATAAAAATGAATGTTTCTTTGTTTGTCCCGTATGCGTTCCTATACCATTCATCCGATTGTGATGAAACTTCGGTGAGTTGTTGTGCGCACGTCCGCGAAGGTTTCTTCCACATCTCCTCCTAAACCACTGTACCGATTTCAACCAAACTAGGCACAAATATTTTACGCAACGGGAGAACCAACATAGGATAGGTGTTTTTTCGATGGGGTCCTTTTGGGGGTTCTTTGGGGTCTTCCACTTCGCCTCCTAAACCACTGGACCGATTTCAACCAAACTTGGCACAAATATTTTACGCAACGGGAGAACCAACATAGGACAGGTGTTTTTTTCGATACGATCCTCTGGGGGGTCTTTTGCGGTCTTAAAAAACTATTAGATCTGGTTACTATGGCAACCCAATAGAATAGATTCTGTTCTAAATATATTATCGCATTAAATTGAAGACCACGCGAACGAAGTTGTGGGGAACAGCTATTTATTTTTAAGAAGCCTACTTTAATTAAACTTTATTAATTAAACTAACATTTTCATTACATACAACGTGAAACTCCGTAGCGAAGCACGGGTATTCTGCTAGTCATGTATAAGAGAAAATATATCGTGCGTGGCAGGCAAGCATATCTCAGTTATGTACTGTTTACGTTTCCATTTTATTATTATCACTACCGCAATAAAAAGGCAGGGAAGACACACACACACACACACACACACACACACACACACACACAAACACACACACACACACACAATTCGCGTTATTTCTGGCCTCATTCATGTTTATTTTCTTACATTTGCACGGTTTTTAAATGGAAAGTGCCGAACCCACACCAACATAACGCATGCAAGCCGAAAAAGTGTCCAGCGTGGATAGCGATTTGCTTCCTGTGGATCGCTGGGCAGTGTAAATGCACGTGTTTACAGAGGAACGATTCATAGACAGACTTTTCGTCTTTAGGGAATGAACCCTCTGCAAGATGCTGAGGGTCCATGAGTGACTTCGGAGCGCTCCTTCTTTTCCGCGTGTTTGTTCTGTGAAACGTACACTGTAGATTCGCAGATTTATTCTAAGCAACGCTGAATAGGAAATGTTGAAAATTTTTGTCCACGGTGAACCCTCATACACACTAAACCTGCTCTGATGTTTTAATTACGGACATCATAATATTAAAACTTTGGAAACTTGAGCACTATTTAATGGAGATCAATCATTAACTTATACAAGCCATTAATTTTATACATATTTTTTATATATATGTGTACAACGTTATCGGCAACAAAGAAGTAGTTTTTGTTAAAATTCCTTCTCTGGATATTTGCCCGTAGTCCAATGTTTTCTACAAAACCAGACGTTTCGGCAATGCCATTGACTTCCATCATCAGTGAAAATCGAGTGTGATAACATGAGGTGGTATATGTTAGTGACCACAGTACTGTGGTTAAGGCTGAAGCAGTAAGTAGAAAGAAGTAGTTTCTATGGTAATATTTCATTTCAAAAATGATTTTAAAAATAAATCTTAGAATATGGAAGTCATGTATGGTTCTCCATACCGATATTTTTCTGAATCATCAACATGGTTTATTAAATCAAGTTGTTATTATTATGGAATTCATCCATCGTTATCTTCTTCTTTAGTTTCTCTTTATTAATTCATGGTTCATGATACTGGAAATGATATTATTCTCCTCCTTTACTCTTTTATTATGAGCGTTATCCCTTGTATGTTTTATCTCCCTAAAATTTTCTTCTCTCCCATCCATATAAATTGGTACTAGCCAGAGGGCACGTGTGGCTCTATTACTCTGCTATCCATTTATACACATTTGAGTTCAGAGGTAATGCCTATCTGCTCAATAAAATCAAATGATTGTTGGACTTATCTCAACATAAAATAATCATATAATAATACTACTAATAATAATAGTTGTCTATTTTCGACTCATACAATATAAATATAATAAAACACTCTTGGGATTACTTATTCTGTTTTTTCTTCATATCATAACTTTCTCTTCTCATTGATTCATTTGGATTCCTTCTCTATGTCTGTGGCGATGTTCAATACACATTTTGCATTGTTTCTTTAATTTATTTCATATAATAGTTATTTTGTTTTTTATCACTTCTCTTCTCATTTATAATTAATATTAGCATTGTAGCTGTTTTTTGGTTTACTTATACCTTTTTCATCATTGATTGTCCGTTTAGTACGTCATTGTCATTCTTTATTTGACTGTCTGGTCGGTTCTTTTTTAACATGTTAATTCTTTATGATTCCCTTTCACAATAATGATGTTAAGTAATGTCATCACTTTTGTTAAATGTTAGTATTTTATTTCAGTTTTTTCATGATGCTTCATCATAAATTTTTTTTCTCCCCTTTTTTTTCTCAAATTTAACTCGTTTCACTTAATTAGTTTCACACACTTGATTGTAAGTTGTTCTTACTTTTTTGGAATTTATATAATGTTTTATTCTTACAATTCTTTTAACTTTCTTCTACTTCCTCATAATATTTCTTCAAAGAAGACTGGTTGTAAGTCCCTTTGATTCTTTTGGTAGTTATTTCACTTATGATATATGTGTTATTATTGTTATTTTTAACAATGATATAGGGGCCATTGTAAAGTAATAATAATTTCTTCGTGATACCTTCTCTAGAACTACGTAACTCTCTGTTCCGTATTAGCACCTTATCTCCCTCTTGATATTGTATTGCTTTATGTTGGATTTTGTGATATTTTTCCTTCTTCTTGTGCAGAGTTTTGGAAAAACTCGGCTATTTTCTTGTTAATGATGTGATGGGCATTGCCATACATGTTAATTAATTAGCTTAGCGGTGCCTGCTCCGTTATCAACACGCCTGCTATGCCGATCCGCGCGCGCTCTGTGGTGAGCGCTACGTAACGTTTTTTCAGTAGCTGCTCTTGGCAGTTCTCGTCAAGCAGCCGGCCTCAACTGATCTTCCATTCTCCCGGCGGCTTTCAGTTTGGATTTTGTATTCTAATATCTACTATGCTTAGATAATCACTCCGTGACTCTCCGGTAAGTGTGTTTAAGGTACTTTACTTATTATTTAATAAAAAGAATTGTAATTTAACTTAAATCAACACCGATGCAAGGCGATATATATACGTGAAATCGCCACGTGGCAAGCGCGGGTTAAATTCTGATTATTCATGTCTTGAACGTTAACACTGGCTGAGATAAAGTATTTACAAAGTATTTATAAAGTATTTATGTCTGTATATTTTTTCTAATTATATCAGGTGGGGCGTAAGAAACTGTATTTTGTTGAAACAACGTGCTTTAGGAACCTGTTTAAGTTTGCAACTCATCTCGAAATTGTAATAAGGGATTATTAAGTTGACGAACAGTCTATGAATAGCTAGTTATTTAATTCTAAATTCTGTACTGAGGGTAATTTCAATGCATTCTTAAATTTTCAAAATTTTCTTTTAAAACTGAGCATGTTGTGGTGTGTGAGTTATGCTGGAGTCAAAGGGGTATAATGAATTACCGAACACTTGAGTAATTACCTATATATATAATTGTCCAGGGTTCCTGATTTAAGTCGATCTCCTGATTTGCTCCAGCTGGTGGCCGATCATCCGCCACCCATGACATTACACTAGTGACTTTCCGTGTTAGCCGCCGCCGGGAGGACGAGATGGACTACACGCTGCAATTACCTCAGGTTTTGTGACGGACTATAACCAGGTGACATTTAAGCCTTTAATAAATATTTTTGGCCGCTACAATGTAGAGCATGTGATACTATTCCTGGAACAGCTCCAGTTAAAGTTTTGTTGGTGCACAAGTCCAGCGGGACAGTTAGTGCTTATAAATTTTGTCAGTTTTATTTTACAAACGCTTACGCCCCCAGAGTAAGTGTAAACCCAGACGGGGTCATGCGTCACCGAATTTTGCTGCTAAATTTTCTCTTATTGCAAAGGTGTGCGTAACGTAATGTTACTGATTTGTAGGGCTGTTAATTATGCTTGCATGGGTGCCGGGGTACTTGATTGGGCATTTTCTTGATGGTATTCATAGATCTACACGGGTTTTGCTTTTTTAAGATTATTTAAAGGTTTGGGGGTGTCTTGACCTGTCATCATCACCTGTCGGTGCGGTCATCCACAGGTTTCTGACTTGTTAAATTTTGTTACATCTGGTTCGGAGCATGGCCTTGCCTGAGGTCAACGCAATTCTGTATGAACACCTCACATGTGTTTTATTAGGGTTTTATGTTATAAAATTTTTAATTAAAATTGTTATTAGACATTTTATAAAATTTATGTTAGCCTTTTAATAATTCAGTAATAAGTAAATTTTCATCATTTTCTTTTACTGCCATAGCCAGTGTATTAATTGTTGAGTTGTTAATATGAGCACACTATTGGTTCTTACTTTTCAATTATAAATTTATTATATATTTTATAAAATTTATGTTAACCGTGTAATAATTCAGTAATAAGTAAATTTTCATCATTTTCTTTTACTGCCATAGCCAGTGTATTAATTGTTGAGTTGTTAATATGAGCACACTATTAGTTCTTACTTTTCAATTATAAATTTTATTATACATTTATAAGACCGTGCAGTCATGTTGACCTTGCGATGGCACATTACTATTTGGGGGAACATTCCTAAATTTTGTATACTTGTAATAATTTCATTTGTCGTAACCCTGTCATAATCTGACGTGTTAATGGATTTGTTTTTTTTTTTTAATGAAAAGTTTTTAAAGCAGGCGGGGCACTTTATCCGTTTACAGTAGTTTGGGATGGGGGTCTTGGTCACGGATACTGGGGTTTATATTCTCCTGAGGTATGGTGAAATATATATATAGAGGCTGCCTGCCAGGTGAACATGTGTGTGTGGTATATGTATATATAGATATGTGTGCTATGTGTATTCATGTAACTATATTGATTGAGGTTGTATTTATGTGTATTTATGAGAAATTATTATGATGATGTTTACATATATTATAATTATATGATGTTACATGTGTATATTTTCAGAATGTTGTAATGCCAGGGAGGGGAGTGGAAGTTGTAATGAAATTTTTCTAATTCTATGAAGGTTATATTGAATACTTAGAGTTATACTTATAAAGTTACTTGAAATTGCTAATAAAAAATTGTTATTGTTGTTTAACAACCGAGTTTAATTGCAAGTCCTGTTACGCTGGACCCAGCGCATTTTTGGCTTCTCTAGGCCCTTGGCCTAGTTAAAAAAAAAGTTTTTTTTTTATAAAGCATAAATATAGAAAGATGGGTTACAAATGGTAGCAGAGCATGGTTGATTCTAGGGTCGAACCTTGGGTGGTCCTTGGGTGTGACGGGGCTTGCAAACTCGGAAATAGTTTGAAAACTTAAAAACTCTGAAAATGAACACAGAGGTAGATGCAATGGCAGGTTTAGCGTTTTATGTGTATATGTATTGTCAATGTATAATTGATATTTGATTTAGGATTGTAAACCTGATGCCGCCATGTGGCATGCGTTTTAGTGTTGGGGTCTTTGTTGTTGTTGAGATTGGACCTTACCGGAGATCACGGGGGGATTGCCAGGGGAGTGGGCTGTCTTATAAATAGTTATGAAATAATAGCGCGTGAGGTTAGCTGGATGCGGTATGGCCCGACCGGAAGTCGGTACCGTCACCGACAGGATTTAGTATCTGAAGTTGATAATAAATGTCTTTGTTGCAATGTTATATGTTGTGGTAGTTGTTTGGTGGTGTGGATTGTTGGTCTATGTTAGTGTTTGATGTTGTTTCTCCTCTTGAGTGTGGTGGCTGACGGAGAGTTGGTTCTGGAGTGGATCAGGTTTTCGCAGCGCTAGGGAACCCGGAGGTCGCTCAAAGGAAGGATAGTACTTGAGTTTTTTCTGTTTTTGTGACTATGTTTGTAAGTTAGGTTTGTGTTAGGTGTTTCGTGGGGATTTATGTTTGGTGGTTGTGTGTTTTGAATTGTGCAATTCTGGCGGCGGTATGCTACCAGAGATTGCCCCACCCCATTTCAGGCGTTCTCCAGAAACGTTCGGTGTTGGATGGAGTAGATGAGGACAGGTTGTTGGTCTTCTTGGACCTGGTCCTGCAGTTGGCAGATTTCCCGGGTGTGTCCGATAAGGAGGTCTTGTCCCTTATATATCCGTATTGCCGGGGTTCATTGGCAGGGTTGGTCACCAACACTCTGCGTCGGGGCTGCAGTGTCGACACTTTCCATGGGGAAGTGTTGGATTTCTTCATACCCCATCGACAACGTTCCCAGCTTAAGTTAGATTTATTCTATCGCCTACAGGCCAACGGAGAGGCATTGCGGGATTTCGTGCATGATGTAAGGAAAGCTGCCCGTGGACACGGGGATGTACAGGCTGCAAAAGTTTCGGAGGTTGCGGATGGACAAGGGGATGTCCGTGCCGCAAGTGTGGTAGAAGTAGATGAGGTAGAAGTTGAGGAGGAATTTGGCGGCAGCGTTGTGGAGTGTGCGAGTGAGAATGAGGTAGTGTGTGAAGATGTGCAGACGCCTTCTGTAAGCAGTGTTGAGGATTCCGAAGCACGGAAAGAAGTTTCATGTGGACCAGAGGAGCAACTAGAGGATGATGAAGATGTGCAGTGTTCGAATGGTGGTAGTGGGCGACATGGCGATGATGTTGGTGATGAATGTGTTGAGGAAAACGAGATTGGAGAGGAGTTTAGTGAACAAGTTTGTGAAGGAGCTGGTGACGAGGGGATGCAGAAATCGGTGAGGAGCTGGGGAAGATGCGGTTGAAGATGGATCAGGCGAGCAACTGGAAGGTGGTGAGGAGGTGCAGTGTCATGAGGTTGATTTGGATTATGGGGACGAAAAAGGGGAAATTGCGGAAGAGGAAGAAAAGGAAGAAGTGGAAGAAAGAGAAGCAGAGGAGTTAGATGATGAGGATAATCCAAATCGGAGTGAAAGTTTTGAGGTAAGTTGCCTTTATTCTGATTCAGAGGACACAAGTCAGTACAGCTCAACACGAGATAATTTCTCAGAGAGTGGTGTCCGAAAGGAACGAGTCACTAAAGTCCGTCACAGAAAGGTGAGAAGAAGCGGTTAACGGGTAGCGGGTAGATGTTCCCCACAGTCCCAGTGGTGATCGTCTACTTCAGGGTTGCGCCCCTGCCCACGCGAGCATTGGTTTTCTCCAGTCATTCTCCTTTTCGGAGGGAACCATGTCGTTACCCTTAGTCCTCGCTCTTGCCCTTCAAGGATCCTTGCCCCGTTTCATCTTCCCGATTTTCCTACCCCTCCCGCAAAAAAAAAAGGAGTTAGAGACTTGCTGAATGTGCACTTAGATTGTGGTCCTCGAGATTGTCAGTTTCCCCTGTTTCAAAAGTTGTGATGGAGAGTGATAGTGTGCTGTTGCTGTTTCGTTGTTTATAGTGGTTGAAAATTTGTTTATTGATCGTTGTAGGATCCGAGCCATGCTAGGATCCGAGCCATGCCGCATTCCCAGTTGTATTCCATGGGGTTTTGTTGAGAGAGAGTAGGGTTGGATGTTCGCGTGCCCTTGATGCGGTCTTCTCTGTCGGGCTCTGCGGGGCCGTCCGCCCTAGTGTAGGGATGTGGGCCAGCCATATGGCAAGGATGGAGATGCCTTGTTGGTGCATATGGCTGGTCGGTCCAAGAGGTGGACGAGAGGTAGTACGGTCACTCATTTACCAAGGTGGGTGATACCTTGTTGGGTCTTCGGACGGGTATGTGAGTGGGACCGGTAGAAGTGAGGATGGTCACTGCAGTGGGTGACAGTCCCGTGGGGTCGGCATGGCGGAGGGGGTCGCATGGGGATGGCCGCAGTCTTCTGAGCCTCTGTTCTCCTGAAAGTCATGACCGGCGAGGATGCCGATAGCAACTCGAGTATGGACTATAAGGGAGGGACACTGCAGGGTACCACTGAGTTCTAGTTGGGCACCCATGTTGCCCTTTTGTAGTGGGGGTGTGCTGCCGAGTTTTGGAAAAACTCGGCTATTTTCTTGTTAATGATGTGATGGGCATTGCCATACATGTTAATTAATTAGCTTAGCGGTGCCTGCTCCGTTATCAACACGCCTGCTATGCCGATCCGCACGCGCTCTGTGGTGAGCGCTACGTAACGTTTTTTCAGTAGCTGCTCTTGGCAGTTCTCGTCAAGCAGCCGGCCTCAACTGATCTTCCATTCTCCCGGCGGCTTTCAGTTTGGATTTTGTATTCTACTATCTACTATGCTTAGATAATCACTCCGTGACTCTCCGGTAAGTGTGTTTAAGGTACTTTACTTATTATTTAATAAAAAGAATTGTAATTTAACTTAAATCAACGCCGATGCAAGGCGATATATATACGTGAAATCGCCACGTGGCAAGCGCGGGTTAAATTCTGATTATTCATGTCTTGAACGTTAACACTGGCTGAGATAAAGTATTTACAAAGTATTTATGTCTGTATATTTTTTCTAATTGTATCAGGTGGGGCGTAAGAAACTGTATTTTGTTGAAACAATGTGCTTTAGGAACATGTTTAATTTTGCAACTCATCTCGAAATTGTAATAAGGGATTATTAAGTTGACGAACAGTCTATGAATAGCTAGTTATTTAATTCTAAATTCTGTACTGAGGGTAATTTCAATGCATTCTTAAATTTTCAAAATTTTCTTTTAAAACTGAGCATGTTGTGGTGTGTGAGTTATGCTGGAGTCAAAGGGGTATAGTGAATTACTGAACACTTGAGTAATTACCTATATATATAATTGTCCAGGGTTCCTGATTTAAGTCGATCTCCTGATTCGCTCCAGCTGGTGGCCGATCATCCGCCACCCATGACATTAAACTAGTGACTTTCTGTGTTAGCCGCCGCCGCCGGGAGGACGAGATGGACTACACGCTGCAATTACCTCAGGTTTTGTGACGGACTATAACCAGGTGACATTTAAGCCTTTAATAAATATTTTTGGCCGCTACAATGTAGAGCATGTGATACTATTCCTGGAACAGCTCCAGTTAAAGTTTTGTTGGTGCACAAGTCCAGCGGGACAGTTAGTGCTTATAAATTTTGCCAGTTTTATTTTACAAACGCTTACGCCCCCAGAGTAAGTGTAAACCCAGACGGGGTCATGCGTCACCGAATTTTGCTGCTAAATTTTCTCTTATTGCAAAGGTGTGCGTAACGTAATGTTACTGATTTGTAGGGCTGTTAATTATGCTTGCATGGGTGCCGGGGTACTTGATTGGGCATTTTCTTGATGGTATTCATAGATCTATACGGGTTTTGCTTTTTTAAGATTATTTAAAGGTTTGGGGGTGTCTTGACCTGTCATCATCACCTGTCGGTGCGGCATCCACAGGTTTCTGACTTGTTAAATTTTGTTACATCTGGTTCGGAGCATGGCCTTGCCTGAGGTCAACGCAATTCTGTATGAACACCTCACATGTGTTTTATTAGGGTTTTATGTTATAAAATTTTTAATTAAAATTGTTATTAGACATTTTATAAAATTTATGTTAGCCTTTTAATAATTCAGTAATAAGTAAATTTTCATCATTTTCTTTTACTGCCATAGCCAGTGTATTAATTGTTGAGTTGTTAATATGAGCACACTATTGGTTCTTACTTTTCAATTATAAATTTATTATATATTTTATAAAATTTATGTTAACCGTGTAATAATTCAGTAATAAGTAAATTTTCATCATTTTCTTTTACTGCCATAGCCAGTGTATTAATTGTTGAGTTGTTAATATGAGCACACTATTAGTTCTTACTTTTCAATTATAAATTTTATTATACATTTATAAGACCGTGCAGTCATGTTGACCTTGCGATGGCACATTACTATTTGGGGGAACATTCCTAAATTTTGTATACTTGTAATAATTTCATTTGTCGTAACCCTGTCATAATCTGACGTGTTAATGGATTTGTTTTTTTTTTTTAATGAAAAGTTTTTAAAGCAGGCGGGGCACTTTATCCGTTTACAGTAGTTTGGGATGGGGGTCTTGGTCACGGATACTGGGGTTTATATTCTCCTGAGGTATGGTGAAATATATATATAGAGGCTGCCTGCCAGGTGAACATGTGTGTGTGGTATATGTATATATAGATATGTGTGCTATGTGTATTCATGTAACTATATTGATTGAGGTTGTATTTATGTGTATTTATGAGAAATTATTATGATGATGTTTACATATATTATAATTATATGATGTTACATGTGTATATTTTCAGAATGTTGTAATGCCAGGGAGGGGAGTGGAAGTTGTAATGAAATTTTTCTAATTCTATGAAGGTTATATTGAATACTTAGAGTTATACTTATAAAGTTACTTGAAATTGCTAATAAAAAATTGTTATTGTTGTTTAACAACCGAGTTTAATTGCAAGTCCTGTTACGCTGGACCCAGCGCATTTTTGGCTTCTCTAGGCCCTTGGCCTAGTTAAAAAAAAAGTTTTTTTTTTATAAAGCATAAATATAGAAAGATGGGTTACAAATGGTAGCAGAGCATGGTTGATTCTAGGGTCGAACCTTGGGTGGTCCTTGGGTGTGACGGGGCTTGCAAACTCGGAAATAGTTTGAAAACTTAAAAACTCTGAAAATGAACACAGAGGTAGATGCAATGGCAGGTTTAGCGTTTTATGTGTATATGTATTGTCAATGTATAATTGATATTTGATTTAGGATTGTAAACCTGATGCCGCCATGTGGCATGCGTTTTAGTGTTGGGGTCTTTGTTGTTGTTGAGATTGGACCTTACCGGAGATCACGGGGGGATTGCCAGGGGAGTGGGCTGTCTTATAAATAGTTATGAAATAATAGCGCGTGAGGTTAGCTGGATGCGGTATGGCCCGACCGGAAGTCGGTACCGTCACCGACAGGATTTAGTATCTGAAGTTGATAATAAATGTCTTTGTTGCAATGTTATATGTTGTGGTAGTTGTTTGGTGGTGTGGATTGTTGGTCTATGTTAGTGTTTGATGTTGTTTCTCCTCTTGAGTGTGGTGGCTGACGGAGAGTTGGTTCTGGAGTGGATCAGGTTTTCGCAGCGCTAGGGAACCCGGAGGTCGCTCAAAGGAAGGATAGTACTTGAGTTTTTTCTGTTTTTGTGACTATGTTTGTAAGTTAGGTTTGTGTTAGGTGTTTCGTGGGGATTTATGTTTGGTGGTTGTGTGTTTTGAATTGTGCAATTCTGGCGGCGGTATGCTACCAGAGATTGCCCCACCCCATTTCAGGCGTTCTCCAGAAACGTTCGGTGTTGGATGGAGTAGATGAGGACAGGTTGTTGGTTTTCTTGGACCTGGTCCTGCAGTTGGCAGATTTCCCGGGTGTGTCCGATAAGGAGGTCTTGTCCCTTATATATCCGTATTGCCGGGGTTCATTGGCAGGGTTGGTCACCAACACTCTGCGTCGGGGCTGCAGTGTCGACACTTTCCATGGGGAAGTGTTGGATTTCTTCATACCCCATCGACAACGTTCCCAGCTTAAGTTAGATTTATTCTATCGCCTACAGGCCAACGGAGAGGCATTGCGGGATTTCGTGCATGATGTAAGGAAAGCTGCCCGTGGACACGGGGATGTACAGGCTGCAAAAGTTTCGCAGGTTGCGGATGGACAAGGGGATGTCCGTGCCGCAAGTGTGGTAGAAGTAGATGAGGTAGAAGTTGAGGAGGAATTTGGCGGCAGCGTTGTGGAGTGTGCGAGTGAGAATGAGGTAGTGTGTGAAGATGTGCAGACGCCTTCTGTAAGCAGTGTTGAGGATTCCGAAGCACGGAAAGAAGTTTCATGTGGACCAGAGGAGCAACTAGAGGATGATGAAGATGTGCAGTGTTCGAATGGTGGTAGTGGGCGACATGGCGATGATGTTGGTGATGAATGTGTTGAGGAAAACGAGATTGGAGAGGAGTTTAGTGAACAAGTTTGTGAAGGAGCTGGTGACGAGGGGATGCAGAAATCGGTGAGGAGCTGGGGAAGATGCGGTTGAAGATGGATCAGGCGAACAACTGGAAGGTGGTGAGGAGGTGCAGTGTCATGAGGTTGATTTGGATTATGGGGACGAAAAAGGGGAAATTGCGGAAGAGGAAGAAAAGGAAGAAGTGGAAGAAAGAGAAGCAGAGGAGTTAGATGATGAGGATAATCCAAATCGGAGTGAAAGTTTTGAGGTAAGTTGCCTTTATTCTGATTCAGAGGACACAAGTCAGTACAGCTCAACACGAGATAATTTCTCAGAGAGTGGTGTCCGAAAGGAACGAGTCACTAAAGTCCGTCACAGAAAGGTGAGAAGAAGCGGTTAACGGGTAGCGGGTAGATGTTCCCCACAGTCCCAGTGGTGATCGTCTACTTCAGGGTTGCGCCCCTGCCCACGCGAGCATTGGTTTTCTCCAGTCATTCTCCTTTTCGGAGGGAACCATGTCCTTACCCTTAGTCCTCGCTCTTGCCCTTCAAGGATCCTTGCCCCGTTTCATCTTCCCGATTTTCCTACCCCTCCCGCAAAAAAAAAAGGAGTTAGAGACTTGCTGAATGTGCACTTAGATTGTGGTCCTCGAGATTGTCAGTTTCCCCTGTTTCAAAAGTTGTGATGGAGAGTGATAGTGTGCTGTTGCTGTTTCGTTGTTTATAGTGGTTGAAAATTTGTTTATTGATCGTTGTAGGATCCGAGCCATGCCGCATTCCCAGTTGTATTCCATGGGGTTTTGTTGAGTGAGAGTAGGGTTGGATGTTCGCGTGCCCTTGATGCGGTCTTCTCTGTCGGGCACTGCGGGGCCGTCCGCCCTAGTGTAGGGATGTGGGCCAGCCATATGGCAAGGATGGAGATGCCTTGTTGGTGCATATGGCTGGTCGGTCCAAGAGGTGGACGAGAGGTAGTACGGTCACTCATTTACCAAGGTGGGTGATACCTTGTTGGGTCTTCGGACGGGTATGTGAGTGGGACCGGTAGAAGTGAGGATGGTCACTGCAGTGGGTGACAGTCCCGTGGGGTCGGCATGGCGGAGGGGGTCGCATGGGGATGGCCGCAGTCTTCTGAGCCTCTGTTCTCCTGAAAGTCATGACCGGCAAGGATGCCGATAGCAACTCGAGTATGGACTATAAGGGAGGGACACTGCAGGGTACCACTGAGTTCTAGTTGGGCACCCATGTTGCCCTTTTGTAGTGGGGGTGTGCTGCCGAGTTTTGGAAAAACTCGGCTATTTTCTTGTTAATGATGTGATGGGCATTGCCATACATGTTAATTAATTAGCTTAGCGGTGCCTGCTCCGTTATCAACACGCCTGCTATGCCGATCCGCACGCGCTCTGTGGTGAGCGCTACGTAACGTTTTTTCAGTAGCTGCTCTTGGCAGTTCTCGTCAAGCAGCCGGCCTCAACTGATCTTCCATTCTCCCGGCGGCTTTCAGTTTGGATTTTGTATTCTACTATCTACTATGCTTAGATAATCACTCCGTGACTCTCCGGTAAGTGTGTTTAAGGTACTTTACTTATTATTTAATAAAAAGAATTGTAATTTAACTTAAATCAACGCCGATGCAAGGAGATATATATACGTGAAATCGCCACGTGGCAAGCGCGGGTTAAATTCTGATTATTCATGTCTTGAACGTTAACACTGGCTGAGATAAAGTATTTACAAAGTATTTATGTCTGTATATTTTTTCTAATTGTATCAGGTGGGGCGTAAGAAACTGTATTTTGTTGAAACAATGTGCTTTAGGAACCTGTTTAATTTTGCAACTCATCTCGAAATTGTAATAAGGGATTATTAAGTTGACGAACAGTCTATGAATAGCTAGTTATTTAATTCTAAATTCTGTACTGAGGGTAATTTCAATGCATTCTTAAATTTTCAAAATTTTCTTTTAAAACTGAGCATGTTGTGGTGTGTGAGTTATGCTGGAGTCAAAGGGGTATAGTGAATTACTGAACACTTGAGTAATTACCTATATATATAATTGTCCAGGGTTCCTGATTTAAGTCGATCTCCTGATTCGCTCCAGCTGGTGGCCGATCATCCGCCACCCATGACATTAAACTAGTGACTTTCTGTGTTAGCCGCCGCCGCCGGGAGGACGAGATGGACTACACGCTGCAATTACCTCAGGTTTTGTGACGGACTATAACCAGGTGACATTTAAGCCTTTAATAAATATTTTTGGCCGCTACAATGTAGAGCATGTGATACTATTCCTGGAACAGCTCCAGTTAAAGTTTTGTTGGTGCACAAGTCCAGCGGGACAGTTAGTGCTTATAAATTTTGCCAGTTTTATTTTACAAACGCTTACGCCCCCAGAGTAAGTGTAAACCCAGACGGGGTCATGCGTCACCGAATTTTGCTGCTAAATTTTCTCTTATTGCAAAGGTGTGCGTAACGTAATGTTACTGATTTGTAGGGCTGTTAATTATGCTTGCATGGGTGCCGGGGTACTTGATTGGGCATTTTCTTGATGGTATTCATAGATCTATACGGGTTTTGCTTTTTTAAGATTATTTAAAGGTTTGGGGGTGTCTTGACCTGTCATCATCACCTGTCGGTGCGGCATCCACAGGTTTCTGACTTGTTAAATTTTGTTACATCTGGTTCGGAGCATGGCCTTGCCTGAGGTCAACGCAATTCTGTATGAACACCTCACATGTGTTTTATTAGGGTTTTATGTTATAAAATTTTTAATTAAAATTGTTATTAGACATTTTATAAAATTTATGTTAGCCTTTTAATAATTCAGTAATAAGTAAATTTTCATCATTTTCTTTTACTGCCATAGCCAGTGTATTAATTGTTGAGTTGTTAATATGAGCACACTATTGGTTCTTACTTTTCAATTATAAATTTATTATATATTTTATAAAATTTATGTTAACCGTGTAATAATTCAGTAATAAGTAAATTTTCATCATTTTCTTTTACTGCCATAGCCAGTGTATTAATTGTTGAGTTGTTAATATGAGCACACTATTAGTTCTTACTTTTCAATTATAAATTTTATTATACATTTATAAGACCGTGCAGTCATGTTGACCTTGCGATGGCACATTACTATTTGGGGGAACATTCCTAAATTTTGTATACTTGTAATAATTTCATTTGTCGTAACCCTGTCATAATCTGACGTGTTAATGGATTTGTTTTTTTTTTTTTAATGAAAAGTTTTTAAAGCAGGCGGGGCACTTTATCCGTTTACAGTAGTTTGGGATGGGGGCCTTGGTCACGGATACTGGGGTTTATATTCTCCTGAGGTATGGTGAAATATATATATAGAGGCTGCCTGCCAGGTGAACATGTGTGTGTGGTATATGTATATATAGATATGTGTGCTATGTGTATTCATGTAACTATATTGATTGAGGTTGTATTTATGTGTATTTATGAGAAATTATTATGATGATGTTTACATATATTATAATTATATGATGTTACATGTGTATATTTTCAGAATGTTGTAATGCCAGGGAGGGGAGTGGAAGTTGTAATGAAATTTTTCTAATTCTATGAAGGTTATATTGAATACTTAGAGTTATACTTATAAAGTTACTTGAAATTGCTAATAAAAAATTGTTATTGTTGTTTAACAACCGAGTTTAATTGCAAGTCCTGTTACGCTGGACCCAGCGCATTTTTGGCTTCTCTAGGCCCTTGGCCTAGTTAAAAAAAAAGTTTTTTTTTATAAAGCATAAATATAGAAAGATGGGTTACAAATGGTAGCAGAGCATGGTTGATTCTAGGGTCGAACCTTGGGTGGTCCTTGGGTGTGACGGGGCTTGCAAACTCGGAAATAGTTTGAAAACTTCAAAACTCTGAAAATGAACACAGAGGTAGATGCAATGGCAGGTTTAGCGTTTTATGTGTATATGTATTGTCAATGTATAATTGATATTTGATTTAGGATTGTAAACCTGATGCCGCCATGTGGCATGCGTTTTAGTGTTGGGGTCTTTGTTGTTGTTGAGATTGGACCTTACCGGAGATCACGGGGGGATTGCCGGGGGAGTGGGCTGTCTTATAAATAGTTATGAAATAATAGCGCGTGAGGTTAGCTGGATGCGGTATGGCCCGACCGGAAGTCGGTACCGTCACCGACAGGATTTAGTATCTGAAGTTGATAATAAATGTCTTTGTTGCAATGTTATATGTTGTGGTAGTTGTTTGGTGGTGTGGATTGTTGGTCTATGTTAGTGTTTGATGTTGTTTCTCCTCTTGAGTGTGGTGGCTGATGGAGAGTTGGTTCTGGAGTGGATCAGGTTTTCGCAGCGCTAGGGAACCCGGAGGTCGCTCAAAGGAAGGATAGTACTTGAGTTTTTTCTGTTTTTGTGACTATGTTTGTAAGTTAGGTTTGTGTTAGGTGTTTCGTGGGGATTTATGTTTGGTGGTTGTGTGTTTTGAATTGTGCAATTCTGGCGGCGGTATGCTACCAGAGATTGGCCCACCCCATTTCAGGCGTTCTCCAGAAACGTTCGGTGTTGGATGGAGTAGATGAGGACAGGTTGTTGGTCTTCTTGGACCTGGTCCTGCAGTTGGCAGATTTCCCGGGTGTGTCCGATGAGGTCTTGTCCCTTATATATCCGTATTGCCGGGGTTCATTGGCAGGTTGGTCACCAACACTCTGCGTCGGGGCTGCAGTGTCGACACTTTCCATGGGGAAGTGTTGGATTTCTTCATACCCCATCGACAACGTTCCCAGCTTAAGTTAGATTTATTCTATCGCCTACAGGCCAACGGAGAGGCATTGCGGGATTTCGTGCATGATGTAAGGAAAGCTGCCCGTGGACACGGGGATGTACAGGCTGCAAAAGTTTCGGAGGTTGCGGATGGACAAGGGGATGTCCGTGCCGCAAGTGTGGTAGAAGTAGATGAGGTAGAAGTTGAGGAGGAATTTGGCGGCAGCGTTGTGGAGTGTGCGAGTGAGAATGAGGTAGTGTGTGAAGATGTGCAGACGCCTTCTGTAAGCAGTGTTGAGGATTCCGAAGCACGGAAAGAAGTTTCATGTGGACCAGAGGAGCAACTAGAGGATGATGAAGATGTGCAGTGTTCGAATGGTGGTAGTGGGCGACATGGCGATGATGTTGGTGATGAATGTGTTGAGGAAAACGAGATTGGAGAGGAGTTTAGTGAACAAGTTTGTGAAGGAGCTGGTGACGAGGGGATGCAGAAATCGGTGAGGAGCTGGGGAAGATGCGGTTGAAGATGGATCAGGCGAGCAACTGGAAGGTGGTGAGGAGGTGCAGTGTCATGAGGTTGATTTGGATTATGGGGACGAAAAAGGGGAAATTGTGGAAGAGGAAGAAAAGGAAGAAGTGGAAGAAAGAGAAGCAGAGGAGTTAGATGATGAGGATAATCCAAAGCGGAGTGAAAGTTTTGAGGTAAGTTGCCTTCATTCTGATTCAGAGGACACAATTCAGTACAGCTCAACACGAGATAATTTCTCAGAGAGTGGTGTCCGAAAGGAACGAGTCACTAAAGTCCGTCACAGAAAGGTGAGAAGAAGCGGTTAACGGGTAGCGGGTAGATGTTCCCCACAGTCCCAGTGGTGATCGTCTACTTCAGGGTTGCGCCCCTGCCCACGCGAGCCTTGGTTTTCTCCAGTCATTCTCCTTTTCGGAGGGAACCATGTCCTTACCCTTAGTCCTCGCTCTTGCCCTTCAAGGATCCTTGCCCCGTTTCATCTTCCCGATTTTCCTACCCCTCCCGCAAAAAAAAAAAGGAGTTAGAGACTTGCTGAATGTGCACTTAGATTGTGGTCCTCGAGATTGTCAGTTTCCCCTGTTTCAAAAGTTGTGATGGAGAGTGATAGTGTGCTGTTGCTGTTTCGTTGTTTATAGTGGTTGAAAATTTGTTTATTGATCGTTGTAGGATCCGAGCCATGCCGCATTCCCAGTTGTATTCCATGGGGTTTTGTTGAGTGAGAGTAGGGTTGGATGTTCGCGTGCCCTTGATGCGGTCTTCTCCGTCGGGCTCTGCGGGGCCGTCCGCCCTAGTGTAGGGATGTGGGCCAGCCATATGGCAAGGATGGAGATGCCTTGTTGGTGCATATGGCTGGTCGGTCCAAGAGGTGGACGAGAGGTAGTACGGTCACTCACTTACCAAGGTGGGTGATACCTTGTTGGGTCTTCGGACGGGTATGTGAGTGGGACCGGTAGAAGTGAGGATGGTCACTGCAGTGGGTGACAGTCCCGTGGGGTCGGCATGGCGGAGGGGGTCGCATGGGGATGGCCGCAGTCTTCTGAGCCTCTGTTCTCCTGAAAGTCATGACCGGCGAGGATGCCGATAGCAACTCGAGTATGGACTATAAGGGAGGGACACTGCAGGGTACCACTGAGTTCTAGTTGGGCACCCATGTTGCCCTTTAGTAGTGGGGGTGTGCCGAGTTTTGGAAAAACTCGGCTATTTTCTTGTTAATGATGTGATGGGCATTGCCATACATGTTAATTAATTAGCTTAGCGGTGCCTGCTCCGTTATCAACACGCCTGCTATGCCGATCCGCACGCGCTCTGTGGTGAGCGCTACGTAACGTTTTTTCAGTAGCTGCTCTTGGCAGTTCTCATC
The DNA here is from genome assembly GCA_034769895.1 of Magicicada septendecula. Classification (NCBI taxonomy): domain Eukaryota; kingdom Metazoa; phylum Arthropoda; class Insecta; order Hemiptera; family Cicadidae; genus Magicicada; species Magicicada septendecula. The sequence goes on along the minus strand of JAWRYS010000716.1, from coordinate 1,208 downwards.
AAGCAGCCGGCCTCAACTGATCTTCCATTCTCCCGGCGGCTTTCAGTTTGGATTTTGTATTCTACTATCTACTATGCTTAGATAATCACTCCGTGACTCTCCGGTAAGTGTGTTTAAGGTACTTTACATATTATTTAATAAAAAGAATTGTAATTTAACTTAAATCAACGCCGATGCAAGGCGATATATATACGTGAAATCGCCACGTGGCAAGCGCGGGTTAAATTCTGATTATTCATGTCTTGAACGTTAACACTGGCTGAGATAAAGTATTTACAAAGTATTTATAAAGTATTTATGTCTGTATATTTTTTCTAATTGTATCAGGTGGGGCGTAAGAAACTGTATTTTGTTGAAACAATGTGCTTTAGGAACCTGTTTAATTTTGCAACTCATCTCGAAATTGTAATAAGGGATTATTAAGTTGACGAACAGTCTATGAATAGCTAGTTATTTAATTCTAAATTCTGTACTGAGGGTAATTTCAATGCATTCTTAAATTTTCAAAATTTTCTTTTAAAACTGAGCATGTTGTGGTGTGTGAGTTATGCTGGAGTCAAAGGGGTATAGTGAATTACTGAACACTTGAGTAATTACCTATATATACAATTGTCCAGGGTTCCTGATTTAAGTCGATCTCCTGATTCGCTCCAGCTGGTGGCCGATCATCCGCCACCCATGACATTAAACTAGTGACTTTCCGTGTTAGCCGCCGCCGCCGGGAGGACGAGATGGACTACACGCTGCAATTACCTCAGGTTTTGTGACGGACTATAACCAGGTGACATTTAAGCCTTTAATAAATATTTTTGGCCGCTACAATGTAGAGCATGTGATACTATTCCTGGAACAGCTCCAGTTAAAGTTTTGTTGGTGCACAAGTCCAGCGGGACAGTTAGTGCTTATAAATTTTGCCAGTTTTATTTTACAAACGCTTACGCCCCCAGAGTAAGTGTAAACCCAGACGGGGTCATGCGTCACCGAATTTTGCTGCTAAATTTTCTCTTATTGCAAAGGTGTGCGTAACGTAATGTTACTGATTTGTAGGGCTGTTAATTATGCTTGCATGGGTGCCGGGGTACTTGATTGGGCATTTTCTTGATGGTATTCATAGATCTATACGGGTTTTGCTTTTTTAAGATTATTTAAAGGTTTGGGGGTGTCTTGACCTGTCATCATCACCTGTCGGTGCGGCATCCACAGGTTTC
>JAWRYS010000715.1:0-86399 GCA_034769895.1 Magicicada septendecula | reverse complement strand
CAATTCTTACTTCTAACACAAGAAAATAATACATTGAACACAATAAAATACAGAATGAACACAGTATACTGAATGTATGAAACCCTATTTATCAAAACAGAATACAAGCGTTTTTATTAGAGCAACATTGATTTAGCATTTTTAATTTACAAATTTTAAGCACGTTGCTCATCTGAGCAACCCCCTGGTCCACACACACTATTGTAATTTATGTAAGACTGTAGCGCCTTTTTGCTTCCACAAAGACTGCATATTTGGAGGAATTAGACATCTCCGTGTCTTTGCTTCGGCATTTACATTTTAACGTTTGTGGATATCAACATATCCTTGGTACATATTGAAACGCCCTTAAAACGGGTCTACCACCTGGCTATGCTGTCCCCACGCGGACAGAGTGGCAGCCGCTGTTCCATAGTTCCTGGATTTCCCCTAGTGTCACCCCCCATTTAATTTCTATTATAAACCAATTTCAAGTCAGCTATGGTCAAGGGACTTGATATGGCCATAGCTGGCCGCTAGCCAAAGCCACGATTAGTGCTGGTAAGGCAGTAATCGCCCGAAAAGTCGGGGAAATCTGACTTTCATTTCAATGCCTGTTCTACATTATCATTGTTATGTGCGACACGAGCGTCTATCAGGGTACAAATTAAATTTGTACGAAAAAGGTGTACCGCACATTTTCGCCATGTTGGCCTCCGATGGAGGTAACACTCTCTGTTACCCCCAACCCATTTCCCTATCTACTAGGGCACAGGCCACACTAGCAATAGCACCTTACTAACTAAATAATTAAATTAAATATCCAACATTATAATATGAAACCTTCCTCCATCATTAATCATTTAACTCATTCATGACTTTCTACACTTAGGTCACTTAAAATTTTCAAATTCATTATTAATAATTATTATATATCATCTTTCAGTTATTATTAAAACTTTTTAATTATTTTTTAATTTTTAATTATCATTTTTCTTTCACACAATTATTTCAAATCATCTCATTTGCGTTACACCTGTAAACATTTTTATTATACTTGATTCGTACTATAAAATTTCTATACTTACAGTCCATTTAAACTGACATACACAAAATATATACCATACACCAATACTTTCACCTCACCTCTGAAACATTTAACACAAATGTTAGTTTAAATCAAACAATTTATCCTTTAATTACCAAATTCACAAATCTCTTAAAAATAATTTAAATTCCTTAGAAAAGTTAATTATGCAACATTTAAATCAATCAAAATATTTAACACATCTCAAATTATTTTAATTAAATTAATTATTGGTAATACAAATTTATTGCTACCAGAACAGTTGCAATTTGTTAATTACTGTCTTCAAAATTAATTCGGTTATTTATTTAAATTGCAAACATTAATATTATTATTACAACAATCATCTACACACTTGTTTACTTGACATTCTACAATACACACAAATAAATTTACTACATTTTTATTTACAAACTTTTGTTATTAACTGTTCCATTTTTTCACACTTCATTGTCCAAATCTGCGAGGTCAAAAACCATAAAACAAAATATTTATAACTGTCCATTCATTGTTTATAGTTTAGCCTCCATCGTCAAAGATTAGTCTTTGTTTTATATAGCATTTTTCAATTTTATTAACCCACATATTATTGTCTTGTGTGTCATAACCAAACAATTTCAATTTATCCGTTATACCATAATAATCATTCACCAAGTCTACGTTAAGTATTTTTGTTAAGTCTCCATCAGTAAATATATTCATTATCGGGTTAGTTACTTTTTTCTTATCAATTAAATCATTCTTATTTAAATATACTTCTAACCTTACTTTCCATTTATCATAATCTCCATTTAAATTATACAATTCTGTTTCTCTCTCAACATACAATTCTCTACTTAAATCTCTCTCGTCATAATACCATATCACACTCTCAAAATTACTCCAGACAGAGGGTACAAAATTATACAACAAATATAAACAACTCCAATCTTCTACTAACACGGGACTCTTGCCCTTCTTAAACAATACTTGTGAACACTCTGGTTCAGAAAAAATAAAGGAAAAATTTACCCTCTGCCCACTATACTATTTTTCCGCTCTCTCTGTAACTCATAAGCATACATTAACATTTCATAATCACATTCTACAAACTCATCAGTACTCTCAGGTACTACATTTTCAATTACATCACTATTCTCAATCCTATTTTCATTATTTTCAACATCATCGTCATCATTTGTTAACTCTTTATCTAATACAACATTGCCATTACAACTTTCATTTGTATTACTCTTACTCTGTTCTACTTTATTCAAACTATTTTTTATTTCATTGGTATTTTCTAAACATTTATTCTTGTCTTGTATATCATTTATTAACTCATCAAATTTTACACTAATACTCTGCTGCAACTGAATATTCTGGTCTTTAATTTCTTTAAAATTAATCTCGTTTTGAATATTCTGCTGTTCGCATTTTATTTTCTGTTCATCTAATTTATTGTTAAAATCACTTTTCATCTCATTTAAAATTATTTCGTTACTATCAAAGCGTTTATTTAATTCTTTAAATTGGTTATTCTGCATGTCAAATTTGTTGTCCATTTTTCGTAAAAAACTCATTGTATCTATTTCATCGGATTGTTTATTTTTATTGGTTGAAACTGGGGTCAACTGAATCCCAGAATCAACATTTGTTTCGCTTAATTGCGTTTGAGCAATAATTGGGGTAGAATGAATGATGACATTGCCGCCAACAGCTGTTTCTGTAACAGCGCTCGGCTCAACTGTCAGCATACCACTTTCATTCAGCGACTGCGACTCAAGGTCACTTTCACTCATTTCTATGTTAGTTATATTACTTTTAGTATTCTCAGACATTTTTACTTGATTTATTTTTACTTACGTAATAACCACCAATGATTAATCTCTGGTGGTTAATCGAACAGACACACAACACAGCACACCTCACCTTCTATCATGCTACCCCAAAAATCCTCAATCCCTAGCTTGGACCATGCCAGATCCTCAACCGATATGTTTCCCCTTATATGCAAGCTGGGCTGCCTTTAGCAGATACTGGGCTCACACACACACACCCATTCTACATATTGTAAGGTTAACATATTCTTCAAAAATTTATTATCTCATTTAAGTGAAAAATCCAAAATTCAAACTAAAATATTTTATCAAAAAATTCTCTTCCTTGGTTTTTTGTTATCAAAAAAAATTAAATCAATTGAACATTTCTTAAAATAAGTAACATCCTTAAACTAACATGTGATTACACCTAGAGTCTAACAATACAATTCAATAATAATAAACACGGTTAGTACACAAACAATACAATAATCAAAGTTTAAGAATATCAATTACATGGCAGGCGCAAAATCAAGAAATTCTTTTTTTTTTTCAAAAAAAATTTCCAAAGAAAAATTTTAAATTCAAAACATTTAAATTTATTAAAATATTTTCTTTTCATATTGAAATCATTTAAAGTTTGTTCAAATCGATTGAAAACAAAAGTTGAATTAACTTCCATACTAAACATGCCTAGTATATGACCTCACCCGTCAGCTGACCAAAACTGGGTCAAGTCAAGAACCTTGACCTACATACGTTATGTACAAGTTACATCTGTGAATACATTAAACTTCTGTAAAATTCTGTCTTGAAACACCAAAAACATAATAAAATAAAATATTTAAAATTAACAAAATATTATTATAAATAACAATTAAATTGACATTTAAATTATTCAAATAAACACTTTCTAACTTTACCTTATTTTCAAATTCTATCAAAATTCTGTCACTGGTTTTAATTAAAATTTTATTATTCTTATTATAAATCTCTTTCTTTATTATTCTCACTTTATCAAATTACTTTGGGTGACTTAATTATTGTAATAACTCGATTTGCCACTTGGCATGTATTCATATATAATATCTTTCTCACTCTGACTCTAATACCACTAACAACTATAACTCATATGACACCCATCTCTATCACAACATCTATCAAACAGTCTCTAAACCCAACTTATCATTAAACTCAAATCGCCACATTCTCTCAATATATAAAAAAATACTCTCTAACCCTTTGTACCTAGGATAAGTGTTCCCCCCCCAAAAGCTCATCCCATTATGTTGGTTCCTGGATTCTACCTAAGGTAACCCTTTCCGGCGCCAAACGGTCCCATACCGTCCCAACCCTTTTGTTGCGGACTCCCACATTACACTACCCCCTTTTACAAAATTGCCATCCCCAAATCTCAATCTTATTACCTCACTTCAACTACAACAAAATAACATCATCAATTATAAACATCAATATATCACTCAATACTCTCCATATTTCCCCATAACTACTGTGTCAACATCAATATTTCTCAAATTCTATAACATACATTAACTCACACCAACATTACATTAACTCAAAACAATATTTTTCTCTCTACTACCATTTTAACTTTGACATGGACTGATCTATAGGTCCCACAAAATATTTATCACCCAACATCTTTTATTATTTCTCACAAATCATTTAAACATCGCAACTTTATTAACTTACTTTTCTCATGATTTAAAACAACTAACAAAGTGAAAGCACATTTCAAAAATTGTGCAGATTACATTAAATACATATGATTATCAATTCTTACTTCTAACATCCTTGTTTCCCCTTTTTCTGACTCTAGTAATTTATGTTAACCGCCTGCCAGTCGGTTTAGTTATTTGCTTAGTTTCAAAAATACACACATTATATAAAACACATATTTCAATTCTTACTTCTAACACAAGAAAATAATACATTGAACACAATAAAATACAGAATGAACACAGTATACTGAATGTATGAAACCCTATTTATCAAAACAGAATACAAGCGTTTTTATTAGAGCAACATTGATTTAGCATTTTTAATTTACAAATTTTAAGCACGTTGCTCATCTGAGCAACCCCCTGGTCCACACACACTATTGTAATTTATGTAAGACTGTAGCGCCTTTTTGCTTCCACAAAGACTGCATATTTGGAGGAATTAGACATCTCCGTGTCTTTGCTTCGGCATTTACATTTTAACGTTTGTGGATATCAACATATCCTTGGTATATATTGAAACGCCCTTAAAACGGGTCTACCACCTGGCTATGCTGTCCCCACGCGGACAGAGTGGCAGCCGCTGTTCCATAGTTCCTGGATTTCCCCTAGTGTCACCCCCCATTTAATTTCTATTATAAACCAATTTCAAGTCAGCTATGGTCAAGGGACTTGATATGGCCATAGCTGGCCGCTAGCCAAAGCCACGATTAGTGCTGGTAAGGCAGTAATCGCCCGAAAAGTCGGGGAAATCTGACTTTCATTTCAATGCCTGTTCTACATTATCATTGTTATGTGCGACACGAGCGTCTATCAGGGTACAAATTAAATTTGTACGAAAAAGGTGTACCGCAGATTTTCGCCATGTTGGCCTCCGATGGAGGTAACACTCTCTGTTACCCCCAACCCATTTCCCTATCTACTAGGGCACAGGCCACACTAGCAATAGCACCTTACTAACTAAATAATTAAATTAAATATCCAACATTATAATATGAAACCTTCCTCCATCATTAATCATTTAACTCATTCATGACTTTCTACACTTAGGTCACTTAAAATTTTCAAATTCATTATTAATAATTATTATATATCATCTTTCAGTTATTATTAAAACTTTTTAATTATTTTTTAATTTTTAATTATCATTTTTCTTTCACACAATTATTTCAAATCATCTCATTTGCGTTACACCTGTAAACATTTTTATTATACTTGATTCGTACTATAAAATTTCTATACTTACAGTCCATTTAAACTGACATACACAAAATATATACCATACACCAATACTTTCACCTCACCTCTGAAACATTTAACACAAATGTTAGTTTAAATCAAACAATTTATCCTTTAATTACCAAATTCACAAATCTCTTAAAAATAATTTAAATTCCTTAGAAAAGTTAATTATGCAACATTTAAATCAATCAAAATATTTAACACATCTCAAATTATTTTAATTAAATTAATTATTGGTAATACAAATTTATTGCTACCAGAACAGTTGCAATTTGTTAATTACTGTCTTCAAAATTAATTCGGTTATTTATTTAAATTGCAAACATTAATATTATTATTACAACAATCATCTACACACTTGTTTACTTGACATTCTACAATACACACAAATAAATTTACTACATTTTTATTTACAAACTTTTGTTATTAACTGTTCCATTTTTTCACACTTCATTGTCCAAATCTGCGAGGTCAAAAACCATAAAACAAAATATTTATAACTGTCCATTCATTGTTTATAGTTTAGCCTCCATCGTCAAAGATTAGTCTTTGTTTTATATAGCATTTTTCAATTTTATTAACCCACATATTATTGTCTTGTGTGTCATAACCAAACAATTTCAATTTATCCGTTATACCATAATAATCATTCACCAAGTCTACGTTAAGTATTTTTGTTAAGTCTCCATCAGTAAATATATTCATTATCGGGTTAGTTACTTTTTTCTTATCAATTAAATCATTCTTATTTAAATATACTTCTAACCTTACTTTCCATTTATCATAATCTCCATTTAAATTATACAATTCTGTTTCTCTCTCAACATACAATTCTCTACTTAAATCTCTCTCGTCATAATACCATATCACACTCTCAAAATTACTCCAGACAGAGGGTACAAAATTATACAACAAATATAAACAACTCCAATCTTCTACTAACACGGGACTCTTGCCCTTCTTAAACAATACTTGTGAACACTCTGGTTCAGAAAAAATAAAGGAAAAATTTACCCTCTGCCCACTATACTATTTTTCCGCTCTCTCTGTAACTCATAAGCATACATTAACATTTCATAATCACATTCTACAAACTCATCAGTACTCTCAGGTACTACATTTTCAATTACATCACTATTCTCAATCCTATTTTCATTATTTTCAACATCATCGTCATCATTTGTTAACTCTTTATCTAATACAACATTGCCATTACAACTTTCATTTGTATTACTCTTACTCTGTTCTACTTTATTCAAACTATTTTTTATTTCATTGGTATTTTCTAAACATTTATTCTTGTCTTGTATATCATTTATTAACTCATCAAATTTTACACTAATACTCTGCTGCAACTGAATATTCTGGTCTTTAATTTCTTTAAAATTAATCTCGTTTTGAATATTCTGCTGTTCGCATTTTATTTTCTGTTCATCTAATTTATTGTTAAAATCATTTTTCATCTCATTTAAAATTATTTCGTTACTATCAAAGCGTTTATTTAATTCTTTAAATTGGTTATTCTGCATGTCAAATTTGTTGTCCATTTTTCGTAAAAAACTCATTATATCTATTTCATCGGATTGTTTATTTTTATTGGTTGAAACTGGGGTCAACTGAATCCCAGAATCAACATTTGTTTCGCTTAATTGCGTTTGAGCAATAATTGGGGTAGAATGAATGATGACATTGCCGCCAACAGCTGTTTCTGTAACAGCGCTCGGCTCAACTGTCAGCATACCACTTTCATTCAGCGACTGCGACTCAAGGTCACTTTCACTCATTTCTATGTTAGGTATATTACTTTTAGTATTCTCAGACATTTTTACTTGATTTATTTTTACTTACGTAATAACCACCAATGATTAATCTCTTTTCAAAACTTATATTACAACATACATAAAATCAACCTTATACCATAATTACGCAAGTTCACATCAATACAATTTTACTTTCGCAACCGTACTTCATTCAATGTACTGTCAAAATGTAGGCTGGCGAATACAACTTTTTTGTTATATTACATCCCGCTGTCACGGCACCAAATGTAACCCTCGGTTACTTTTTTATTTATTAATGAAACTGTAAACTCCCACTTACCTTTAACTTTAGATCTGGCCGGATCTCCAAGTGGGGACGAACCCCGTTCGTACGGCGAACTTGACAGCACATCAAATGAAATAAGGTTTTTGAATGAATTTAATTAACAAAATTTATCATTTGAAAGATACTGGTTTTTATTTTTTAAACATCTTAGACATGTATAAAATCAGAAAAAAAATTGCTACTCTCTCCACTGGTTTTTTAAATTTTGAATTACAGTCTTAGAAATATAATAATGAATACAAAAACATAATAATTACCTTACCTTCTATATAGCACACACAAACATAAACAGCCCAGCTTTGCTCACACACGCATTCACGCCATTAAAAACCCATTTTATTTTTATTACCCCACAGCCCTTAAACCTTTGTTGGAATACTACCCACCGGCAACGTGGTTTTCGTGCGCACTCATTATTACTCTTTTAAATTTATTTTTTGTGTCCGAAAATTAGATAGATATGTTCCCCACTGTTTGATCGACCGCGGTCACATAGTTTTAACTGTTATTTCACTTTTTTCTGGCACAATATGAAATTTTGTAAAGAGCCTACTTGGCTCGGTACCTGCAGGTACGATAGCTAGGCCAAACTGGGCCGAACAGCAAGGCTTTCGCCGCTAACTCGATTTCGTCGTTGTTCTGGAAGTCAAAGCCTCATGGTTGTTCGTCGTCCCTTCTTCCTATTTAATCCATGTAAAAGTTTGCCAGTGTATGATAGCATATATTTGTGTGGCACTGGCTGACGACACGAAATGGGCGTGACTTAATTTGCATATCCGTCGCCTCAGTCGATGAAAGTGGATTAAAATCGTTTCTGGGCCATCTTAGTTTTGGACGGTAGCGTCACCTCGCGCGCCTGGATGTATAATGCGTATGGGCGTGCTGTCACACTCAAACAAAGTTCTTGGAAATGAGGCTTGGTAAATTCTACCGATTGCACAACGTGATACTACTGCGTTGCCTTTGTTACAAACTGCTCTTACAACACGTGGTCTGTCTTTGATGGAATAAAATTTACACAATACATTTATAAAACCCAAAAAATGCAATAAATAAAAATACCCATAAATTTGGCACGTTACAATACCCCCTCAATGAGAGATCTTCTGTCAAAACAGAAGAAATCTCATTGATAAAACCCCTAAGAGGACCGGTGAGGAACTGGTGCCAACAACCCCCTTTTGTTCTTACACTGCATGGGTACACGACCCCCCTGGCTCGGCGACTATGGACGCATCTGAACGAGATCACTGGACTTCTCTGTGCGAGATCCCAACACCGAAAAATCGAACAGACACACAACACAGCACACCTCACCTTCTATCATGCTACCCCAAAAATCCTCAATCCCTAGCTTGGACCATGCCAGATCCTCAACCGATATGTTTCCCCTTATATGCAAGCTGGGCTGCCTTTAGCAGATACTGGGCTCACACACACACACCCATTCTACATATTGTAAGGTTAACATATTCTTCAAAAATTTATTATCTCATTTAAGTGAAAAATCCAAAATTCAAACTAAAATATTTTATCAAAAAATTCTCTTCCTTGGTTTTTTGTTATCAAAAAAAATTAAATCAATTGAACATTTCTTAAAATAAGTAACATCCTTAAACTAACATGTGATTACACCTAGAGTCTAACAATACAATTCAATAATAATAAACACGGTTAGTACACAAACAATACAATAATCAAAGTTTAAGAATATCAATTACATGGCAGGCGCAAAATCAAGAAATTCTTTTTTTTTTTCAAAAAAAATTTCCAAAGAAAAATTTTAAATTCAAAACATTTAAATTTATTAAAATATTTTCTTTTCATATTGAAATCATTTAAAGTTTGTTCAAATCGATTGAAAACAAAAGTTGAATTAACTTCCATACTAAACATGCCTAGTATATGACCTCACCCGTCAGCTGACCAAAACTGGGTCAAGTCAAGAACCTTGACCTACATACGTTATGTACAAGTTACATCTGTGAATACATTAAACTTCTGTAAAATTCTGTCTTGAAACACCAAAAACATAATAAAATAAAATATTTAAAATTAACAAAATATTATTATAAATAACAATTAAATTGACATTTAAATTATTCAAATAAACACTTTCTAACTTTACCTTATTTTCAAATTCTATCAAAATTCTGTCACTGGTTTTAATTAAAATTTTATTATTCTTATTATAAATCTCTTTCTTTATTATTCTCACTTTATCAAATTACTTTGGGTGACTTAATTATTGTAATAACTCGATTTGCCACTTGGCATGTATTCATATATAATATCTTTCTCACTCTGACTCTAATACCACTAACAACTATAACTCATATGACACCCATCTCTATCACAACATCTATCAAACAGTCTCTAAACCCAACTTATCATTAAACTCAAATCGCCACATTCTCTCAATATATAAAAAAATACTCTCTAACCCTTTGTACCTAGGATAAGTGTTCCCCCCCCAAAAGCTCATCCCATTATGTTGGTTCCTGGATTCTACCTAAGGTAACCCTTTCCGGCGCCAAACGGTCCCATACCGTCCCAACCCTTTTGTTGCGGACTCCCACATTACACTACCCCCTTTTACAAAATTGCCATCCCCAAATCTCAATCTTATTACCTCACTTCAACTACAACAAAATAACATAATCAATTATAAACATCAATATATCACTCAATACTCTCCATATTTCCCCATAACTACTGTGTCAACATCAATATTTCTCAAATTCTATAACATACATTAACTCACACCAACATTACATTAACTCAAAACAATATTTTTCTCTCTACTACCATTTTAACTTTGACATGGACTGATCTATAGGTCCCACAAAATATTTATCACCCAACATCTTTTATTATTTCTCACAAATCATTTAAACATCGCAACTTTATTAACTTACTTTTCTCATGATTTAAAACAACTAACAAAGTGAAAGCACATTTCAAAAATTGTGCAGATTACATTAAATACATATGATTATCAATTCTTACTTCTAACATCCTTGTTTCCCCTTTTTCTGACTCTAGTAATTTATGTTAACCGCCTGCCAGTCGGTTTAGTTATTTGCTTAGTTTCAAAAATACACACATTATATAAAACACATATTTCAATTCTTACTTCTAACACAAGAAAATAATACATTGAACACAATAAAATACAGAATGAACACAGTATACTGAATGTATGAAACCCTATTTATCAAAACAGAATACAAGCGTTTTTATTAGAGCAACATTGATTTAGCATTTTTAATTTACAAATTTTAAGCACGTTGCTCATCTGAGCAACCCCCTGGTCCACACACACTATTGTAATTTATGTAAGACTGTAGCGCCTTTTTGCTTCCACAAAGACTGCATATTTGGAGGAATTAGACATCTCCGTGTCTTTGCTTCGGCATTTACATTTTAACGTTTGTGGATATCAACATATCCTTGGTACATATTGAAACGCCCTTAAAACGGGTCTACCACCTGGCTATGCTGTCCCCACGCGGACAGAGTGGCAGCCGCTGTTCCATAGTTCCTGGATTTCCCCTAGTGTCACCCCCCATTTAATTTCTATTATAAACCAATTTCAAGTCAGCTATGGTCAAGGGACTTGATATGGCCATAGCTGGCCGCTAGCCAAAGCCACGATTAGTGCTGGTAAGGCAGTAATCGCCCGAAAAGTCGGGGAAATCTGACTTTCATTTCAATGCCTGTTCTACATTATCATTGTTATGTGCGACACGAGCGTCTATCAGGGTACAAATTAAATTTGTACGAAAAAGGTGTACCGCAGATTTTCGCCATGTTGGCCTCCGATGGAGGTAACACTCTCTGTTACCCCCAACCCATTTCCCTATCTACTAGGGCACAGGCCACACTAGCAATAGCACCTTACTAACTAAATAATTAAATTAAATATCCAACATTATAATATGAAACCTTCCTCCATCATTAATCATTTAACTCATTCATGACTTTCTACACTTAGGTCACTTAAAATTTTCAAATTCATTATTAATAATTATTATATATCATCTTTCAGTTATTATTAAAACTTTTTAATTATTTTTTAATTTTTAATTATCATTTTTCTTTCACACAATTATTTCAAATCATCTCATTTGCGTTACACCTGTAAACATTTTTATTATACTTGATTCGTACTATAAAATTTCTATACTTACAGTCCATTTAAACTGACATACACAAAATATATACCATACACCAATACTTTCACCTCACCTCTGAAACATTTAACACAAATGTTAGTTTAAATCAAACAATTTATCCTTTAATTACCAAATTCACAAATCTCTTAAAAATAATTTAAATTCCTTAGAAAAGTTAATTATGCAACATTTAAATCAATCAAAATATTTAACACATCTCAAATTATTTTAATTAAATTAATTATTGGTAATACAAATTTATTGCTACCAGAACAGTTGCAATTTGTTAATTACTGTCTTCAAAATTAATTCGGTTATTTATTTAAATTGCAAACATTAATATTATTATTACAACAATCATCTACACACTTGTTTACTTGACATTCTACAATACACACAAATAAATTTACTACATTTTTATTTACAAACTTTTGTTATTAACTGTTCCATTTTTTCACACTTCATTGTCCAAATCTGCGAGGTCAAAAACCATAAAACAAAATATTTATAACTGTCCATTCATTGTTTATAGTTTAGCCTCCATCGTCAAAGATTAGTCTTTGTTTTATATAGCATTTTTCAATTTTATTAACCCACATATTATTGTCTTGTGTGTCATAACCAAACAATTTCAATTTATCCGTTATACCATAATAATCATTCACCAAGTCTACGTTAAGTATTTTTGTTAAGTCTCCATCAGTAAATATATTCATTATCGGGTTAGTTACTTTTTTCTTATCAATTAAATCATTCTTATTTAAATATACTTCTAACCTTACTTTCCATTTATCATAATCTCCATTTAAATTATACAATTCTGTTTCTCTCTCAACATACAATTCTCTACTTAAATCTCTCTCGTCATAATACCATATCACACTCTCAAAATTACTCCAGACAGAGGGTACAAAATTATACAACAAATATAAACAACTCCAATCTTCTACTAACACGGGACTCTTGCCCTTCTTAAACAATACTTGTGAACACTCTGGTTCAGAAAAAATAAAGGAAAAATTTACCCTCTGCCCACTATACTATTTTTCCGCTCTCTCTGTAACTCATAAGCATACATTAACATTTCATAATCACATTCTACAAACTCATCAGTACTCTCAGGTACTACATTTTCAATTACATCACTATTCTCAATCCTATTTTCATTATTTTCAACATCATCGTCATCATTTGTTAACTCTTTATCTAATACAACATTGCCATTACAACTTTCATTTGTATTACTCTTACTCTGTTCTACTTTATTCAAACTATTTTTTATTTCATTGGTATTTTCTAAACATTTATTCTTGTCTTGTATATCATTTATTAACTCATCAAATTTTACACTAATACTCTGCTGCAACTGAATATTCTGGTCTTTAATTTCTTTAAAATTAATCTCGTTTTGAATATTCTGCTGTTCGCATTTTATTTTCTGTTCATCTAATTTATTGTTAAAATCACTTTTCATCTCATTTAAAATTATTTCGTTACTATCAAAGCGTTTATTTAATTCTTTAAATTGGTTATTCTGCATGTCAAATTTGTTGTCCATTTTTCGTAAAAAACTCATTGTATCTATTTCATCGGATTGTTTATTTTTATTGGTTGAAACTGGGGTCAACTGAATCCCAGAATCAACATTTGTTTCGCTTAATTGCGTTTGAGCAATAATTGGGGTAGAATGAATGATGACATTGCCGCCAACAGCTGTTTCTGTAACAGCGCTCGGCTCAACTGTCAGCATACCACTTTCATTCAGCGACTGCGACTCAAGGTCACTTTCACTCATTTCTATGTTAGTTATATTACTTTTAGTATTCTCAGACATTTTTACTTGATTTATTTTTACTTACGTAATAACCACCAATGATTAATCTCTGGTGGTTAATCGAACAGACACACAACACAGCACACCTCACCTTCTATCATGCTACCCCAAAAATCCTCAATCCCTAGCTTGGACCATGCCAGATCCTCAACCGATATGTTTCCCCTTATATGCAAGCTGGGCTGCCTTTAGCAGATACTGGGCTCACACACACACACCCATTCTACATATTGTAAGGTTAACATATTCTTCAAAAATTTATTATCTCATTTAAGTGAAAAATCCAAAATTCAAACTAAAATATTTTATCAAAAAATTCTCTTCCTTGGTTTTTTGTTATCAAAAAAAATTAAATCAATTGAACATTTCTTAAAATAAGTAACATCCTTAAACTAACATGTGATTACACCTAGAGTCTAACAATACAATTCAATAATAATAAACACGGTTAGTACACAAACAATACAATAATCAAAGTTTAAGAATATCAATTACATGGCAGGCGCAAAATCAAGAAATTCTTTTTTTTTTTCAAAAAAAATTTCCAAAGAAAAATTTTAAATTCAAAACATTTAAATTTATTAAAATATTTTCTTTTCATATTGAAATCATTTAAAGTTTGTTCAAATCGATTGAAAACAAAAGTTGAATTAACTTCCATACTAAACATGCCTAGTATATGACCTCACCCGTCAGCTGACCAAAACTGGGTCAAGTCAAGAACCTTGACCTACATACGTTATGTACAAGTTACATCTGTGAATACATTAAACTTCTGTAAAATTCTGTCTTGAAACACCAAAAACATAATAAAATAAAATATTTAAAATTAACAAAATATTATTATAAATAACAATTAAATTGACATTTAAATTATTCAAATAAACACTTTCTAACTTTACCTTATTTTCAAATTCTATCAAAATTCTGTCACTGGTTTTAATTAAAATTTTATTATTCTTATTATAAATCTCTTTCTTTATTATTCTCACTTTATCAAATTACTTTGGGTGACTTAATTATTGTAATAACTCGATTTGCCACTTGGCATGTATTCATATATAATATCTTTCTCACTCTGACTCTAATACCACTAACAACTATAACTCATATGACACCCATCTCTATCACAACATCTATCAAACAGTCTCTAAACCCAACTTATCATTAAACTCAAATCGCCACATTCTCTCAATATATAAAAAAATACTCTCTAACCCTTTGTACCTAGGATAAGTGTTCCCCCCCCAAAAGCTCATCCCATTATGTTGGTTCCTGGATTCTACCTAAGGTAACCCTTTCCGGCGCCAAACGGTCCCATACCGTCCCAACCCTTTTGTTGCGGACTCCCACATTACACTACCCCCTTTTACAAAATTGCCATCCCCAAATCTCAATCTTATTACCTCACTTCAACTACAACAAAATAACATCATCAATTATAAACATCAATATATCACTCAATACTCTCCATATTTCCCCATAACTACTGTGTCAACATCAATATTTCTCAAATTCTATAACATACATTAACTCACACCAACATTACATTAACTCAAAACAATATTTTTCTCTCTACTACCATTTTAACTTTGACATGGACTGATCTATAGGTCCCACAAAATATTTATCACCCAACATCTTTTATTATTTCTCACAAATCATTTAAACATCGCAACTTTATTAACTTACTTTTCTCATGATTTAAAACAACTAACAAAGTGAAAGCACATTTCAAAAATTGTGCAGATTACATTAAATACATATGATTATCAATTCTTACTTCTAACATCCTTGTTTCCCCTTTTTCTGACTCTAGTAATTTATGTTAACCGCCTGCCAGTCGGTTTAGTTATTTGCTTAGTTTCAAAAATACACACATTATATAAAACACATATTTCAATTCTTACTTCTAACACAAGAAAATAATACATTGAACACAATAAAATACAGAATGAACACAGTATACTGAATGTATGAAACCCTATTTATCAAAACAGAATACAAGCGTTTTTATTAGAGCAACATTGATTTAGCATTTTTAATTTACAAATTTTAAGCACGTTGCTCATCTGAGCAACCCCCTGGTCCACACACACTATTGTAATTTATGTAAGACTGTAGCGCCTTTTTGCTTCCACAAAGACTGCATATTTGGAGGAATTAGACATCTCCGTGTCTTTGCTTCGGCATTTACATTTTAACGTTTGTGGATATCAACATATCCTTGGTATATATTGAAACGCCCTTAAAACGGGTCTACCACCTGGCTATGCTGTCCCCACGCGGACAGAGTGGCAGCCGCTGTTCCATAGTTCCTGGATTTCCCCTAGTGTCACCCCCCATTTAATTTCTATTATAAACCAATTTCAAGTCAGCTATGGTCAAGGGACTTGATATGGCCATAGCTGGCCGCTAGCCAAAGCCACGATTAGTGCTGGTAAGGCAGTAATCGCCCGAAAAGTCGGGGAAATCTGACTTTCATTTCAATGCCTGTTCTACATTATCATTGTTATGTGCGACACGAGCGTCTATCAGGGTACAAATTAAATTTGTACGAAAAAGGTGTACCGCAGATTTTCGCCATGTTGGCCTCCGATGGAGGTAACACTCTCTGTTACCCCCAACCCATTTCCCTATCTACTAGGGCACAGGCCACACTAGCAATAGCACCTTACTAACTAAATAATTAAATTAAATATCCAACATTATAATATGAAACCTTCCTCCATCATTAATCATTTAACTCATTCATGACTTTCTACACTTAGGTCACTTAAAATTTTCAAATTCATTATTAATAATTATTATATATCATCTTTCAGTTATTATTAAAACTTTTTAATTATTTTTTAATTTTTAATTATCATTTTTCTTTCACACAATTATTTCAAATCATCTCATTTGCGTTACACCTGTAAACATTTTTATTATACTTGATTCGTACTATAAAATTTCTATACTTACAGTCCATTTAAACTGACATACACAAAATATATACCATACACCAATACTTTCACCTCACCTCTGAAACATTTAACACAAATGTTAGTTTAAATCAAACAATTTATCCTTTAATTACCAAATTCACAAATCTCTTAAAAATAATTTAAATTCCTTAGAAAAGTTAATTATGCAACATTTAAATCAATCAAAATATTTAACACATCTCAAATTATTTTAATTAAATTAATTATTGGTAATACAAATTTATTGCTACCAGAACAGTTGCAATTTGTTAATTACTGTCTTCAAAATTAATTCGGTTATTTATTTAAATTGCAAACATTAATATTATTATTACAACAATCATCTACACACTTGTTTACTTGACATTCTACAATACACACAAATAAATTTACTACATTTTTATTTACAAACTTTTGTTATTAACTGTTCCATTTTTTCACACTTCATTGTCCAAATCTGCGAGGTCAAAAACCATAAAACAAAATATTTATAACTGTCCATTCATTGTTTATAGTTTAGCCTCCATCGTCAAAGATTAGTCTTTGTTTTATATAGCATTTTTCAATTTTATTAACCCACATATTATTGTCTTGTGTGTCATAACCAAACAATTTCAATTTATCCGTTATACCATAATAATCATTCACCAAGTCTACGTTAAGTATTTTTGTTAAGTCTCCATCAGTAAATATATTCATTATCGGGTTAGTTACTTTTTTCTTATCAATTAAATCATTCTTATTTAAATATACTTCTAACCTTACTTTCCATTTATCATAATCTCCATTTAAATTATACAATTCTGTTTCTCTCTCAACATACAATTCTCTACTTAAATCTCTCTCGTCATAATACCATATCACACTCTCAAAATTACTCCAGACAGAGGGTACAAAATTATACAACAAATATAAACAACTCCAATCTTCTACTAACACGGGACTCTTGCCCTTCTTAAACAATACTTGTGAACACTCTGGTTCAGAAAAAATAAAGGAAAAATTTACCCTCTGCCCACTATACTATTTTTCCGCTCTCTCTGTAACTCATAAGCATACATTAACATTTCATAATCACATTCTACAAACTCATCAGTACTCTCAGGTACTACATTTTCAATTACATCACTATTCTCAATCCTATTTTCATTATTTTCAACATCATCGTCATCATTTGTTAACTCTTTATCTAATACAACATTGCCATTACAACTTTCATTTGTATTACTCTTACTCTGTTCTACTTTATTCAAACTATTTTTTATTTCATTGGTATTTTCTAAACATTTATTCTTGTCTTGTATATCATTTATTAACTCATCAAATTTTACACTAATACTCTGCTGCAACTGAATATTCTGGTCTTTAATTTCTTTAAAATTAATCTCGTTTTGAATATTCTGCTGTTCGCATTTTATTTTCTGTTCATCTAATTTATTGTTAAAATCATTTTTCATCTCATTTAAAATTATTTCGTTACTATCAAAGCGTTTATTTAATTCTTTAAATTGGTTATTCTGCATGTCAAATTTGTTGTCCATTTTTCGTAAAAAACTCATTATATCTATTTCATCGGATTGTTTATTTTTATTGGTTGAAACTGGGGTCAACTGAATCCCAGAATCAACATTTGTTTCGCTTAATTGCGTTTGAGCAATAATTGGGGTAGAATGAATGATGACATTGCCGCCAACAGCTGTTTCTGTAACAGCGCTCGGCTCAACTGTCAGCATACCACTTTCATTCAGCGACTGCGACTCAAGGTCACTTTCACTCATTTCTATGTTAGGTATATTACTTTTAGTATTCTCAGACATTTTTACTTGATTTATTTTTACTTACGTAATAACCACCAATGATTAATCTCTTTTCAAAACTTATATTACAACATACATAAAATCAACCTTATACCATAATTACGCAAGTTCACATCAATACAATTTTACTTTCGCAACCGTACTTCATTCAATGTACTGTCAAAATGTAGGCTGGCGAATACAACTTTTTTGTTATATTACATCCCGCTGTCACGGCACCAAATGTAACCCTCGGTTACTTTTTTATTTATTAATGAAACTGTAAACTCCCACTTACCTTTAACTTTAGATCTGGCCGGATCTCCAAGTGGGGACGAACCCCGTTCGTACGGCGAACTTGACAGCACATCAAATGAAATAAGGTTTTTGAATGAATTTAATTAACAAAATTTATCATTTGAAAGATACTGGTTTTTATTTTTTAAACATCTTAGACATGTATAAAATCAGAAAAAAAATTGCTACTCTCTCCACTGGTTTTTTAAATTTTGAATTACAGTCTTAGAAATATAATAATGAATACAAAAACATAATAATTACCTTACCTTCTATATAGCACACACAAACATAAACAGCCCAGCTTTGCTCACACACGCATTCACGCCATTAAAAACCCATTTTATTTTTATTACCCCACAGCCCTTAAACCTTTGTTGGAATACTACCCACCGGCAACGTGGTTTTCGTGCGCACTCATTATTACTCTTTTAAATTTATTTTTTGTGTCCGAAAATTAGATAGATATGTTCCCCACTGTTTGATCGACCGCAGTCACATAGTTTTAACTGTTATTTCACTTTTTTCTGGCACAATATGAAATTTTGTAAAGAGCCTACTTGGCTCGGTACCTGCAGGTACGATAGCTAGGCCAAACTGGGCCGAACAGCAAGGCGTTCGCCGCTAACTCGATTTCGTCGTTGTTCTGGAAGTCAAAGCCTCATGGTTGTTCGTCGTCCCTTCTTCCTATTTAATCCATGTAAAAGTTTGCCAGTGTATGATAGCATATATTTGTGTGGCACTGGCTGACGACACGAAATGGGCGTGACTTAATTTGCATATCCGTCGCCTCAGTCGATGAAAGTGGATTAAAATCGTTTCTGGGCCATCTTAGTTTTGGACGGTAGCGTCACCTCGCGCGCCTGGATGTATAATGCGTATGGGCGCGCTGTCACACTCAAACAAAGTTCTTGGAAATGAGGCTTGGTAAATTCTACCGATTGCACAACGTGATACTACTGCGTTGCCTTTGTTACAAACTGCTCTTACAACACGTGGTCTGTCTTTGTTGGAATAAAATTTAGACAATACATTTATAAAACCCAAAAAATGCAATAAATAAAAATACCCATAAATTTGGCACGTTACAATACCCCCTCAATGAGAGATCTTCTGTCAAAACAGAAGAAATCTCATTGATAAAACCCCTAAGAGGACCGGTGAGGAACTGGTGCCAACAACCCCCTTTTGTTCTTACACTGCATGGGTACACGACCCCCCTGGCTCGGCGACTATGGACGCATCTGAACGAGATCACTGGACTTCTCTGTGCGAGATCCCAACACCGAAAAATCGAACAGACACGCAACACAGCGCACCTCACCTTCTATGATGCTACCCCAAAAATCCTCAATCCCTAGCTTGGACCATGCCAGATCCTCAACCGATATGTTTCCCCTTATATGCAAGCTGGGCTGCCTTTAGCAGATACTGGGCTCACACACACACACCCATTCTACATATTGTAAGGTTAACATATTCTTCAAAAATTTATTATCTCATTTAAGTGAAAAATCCAAAATTCAAACTAAAATATTTTATCAAAAAATTCTCTTCCTTAGTTTTTTGTTATCAAAAAAAATTAAATCAATTGAACATTTCTTAAAATAAGTAACATCCTTAAACTAACATGTGATTACACCTAGAGTCTAACAATACAATTCAATAATAATAAACACGGTTAGTACACAAACAATACAATAATCAAAGTTTAAGAATATCAATTACATGGCAGGCGCAAAATCAAGAAATTCTTTTTTTTTTTCAAAAAAAATTTCCAAAGAAAAATTTTAAATTCAAAACATTTAAATTTATTAAAATATTTTCTTTTCATATTGAAATCATTTAAAGTTTGTTCAAATCGATTGAAAACAAAAGTTGAATTAACTTCCATACTAAACATGCCTAGTATATGACCTCACCCGTCAGCTGACCAAAACTGGGTCAAGTCAAGAACCTTGACCTACATACGTTATGTACAAGTTACATCTGTGAATACATTAAACTTCTGTAAAATTCTGTCTTGAAACACCAAAAACATAATAAAATAAAATATTTAAAATTAACAAAATATTATTATAAATAACAATTAAATTGACATTTAAATTATTCAAATAAACACTTTCTAACTTTACCTTATTTTCAAATTCTATCAAAATTCTGTCACTGGTTTTAATTAAAATTTTATTATTCTTATTATAAATCTCTTTCTTTATTATTCTCACTTTATCAAATTACTTTGGGTGACTTAATTATTGTAATAACTCGATTTGCCACTTGGCATGTATTCATATATAATATCTTTCTCACTCTGACTCTAATACCACTAACAACTATAACTCATATGACACCAATCTCTATCACAACATCTATCAAACAGTCTCTAAACCCAACTTATCATTAAACTCAAATCGCCACATTCTCTCAATATATAAAAAAATACTCTCTAACCCTTTGTACCTAGGATAAGTGTTCCCCCCCCAAAAGCTCATCCCATTATGTTGGTTCCTGGATTCTACCTAAGGTAACCCTTTCCGGCGCCAAACGGTCCCATCCCGTCCCAACCCTTTTGTTGCGGACTCCCACATTACACTACCCCCTTTTACAAAATTGCCATCCCCAAATCTCAATCTTATTACCTCACTTCAACTACAACAAAATAACATCATCAATTATAAACATCAATATATCACTCAATACTCTCCATATTTCCCCATAACTACTGTGTCAACATCAATATTTCTCAAATTCTATAACATACATTAACTCACACCAACATTACATTAACTCAAAACAATATTTTTCTCTCTACTACCATTTTAACTTTGACATGGACTGATCTATAGGTCCCACAAAATATTTATCACCCAACATCTTTTATTATTTCTCACAAATCATTTAAACATCGCAACTTTATTAACTTACTTTTCTCATGATTTGAAACAACTAACAAAGTGAAAGCACATTTCAAAAATTGTGCAGATTACATTAAATACATATGATTATCAATTCTTACTTCTAACATCCTTGTTTTCTCCTTTTTCTGACTCTAGTAATTTATGTTAACCGCCTGCCAGTCGGTTTAGTTATTTGCTTAGTTTCAAAAATACACACATTATATAAAACACATATTTCAATTCTTACTTCTAACACAAGAAAATAATACATTGAACACAATAAAATACAGAATGAACACAGTATACTGAATGTATGAAACCCTATTTATCAAAACAGAATACAAGCGTTTTTATTAGAGCAACATTGATTTAGCATTTTTAATTTACAAATTTTAAGCACGTTGCTCATCTGAGCAACCCCCTGGTCCACACACACTATTGTAATTTATGTAAGACTGTAGCGCCTTTTTGCTTCCACAAAGACTGCATATTTGGAGGAATTAGACATCTCCGTGTCTTTGCTTCGGCATTTACATTTTAACGTTTGTGGATATCAACATATCCTTGGTATATATTGAAACGCCCTTAAAACGGGTCTACCACCTGGCTATGCTGTCCCCACGCGGACAGAGTGGCAGCCACTGTTCCATAGTTCCTGGATTTCCCCTAGTGTCACCCCCCATTTAATTTCTATTATAAACCAATTTCAAGTCAGCTATGGTCAAGGGACTTGATATGGCCATAGCTGGCCGCTAGCCAAAGCCACGATTAGTGCTGGTAAGGCAGTAATCGCCCGAAAAGTCGGGGAAATCTGACTTTCATTTCAATGCCTGTTCTACATTATCATTGTTATGTGCGACACGAGCGTCTATCAGGGTACAAATTAAATTTGTACGAAAAAGGTGTACCGCACATTTTCGCCATGTTGGCCTCCGATGGAGGTAACACTCTCTGTTACCCCCAACCCATTTCCCTATCTACTAGGGCACAGGCCACACTAGCAATAGCACCTTACTAACTAAATAATTAAATTAAATATCCAACATTATAATATGAAACCTTCCTCCATCATTAATC
Organism: Magicicada septendecula; assembly: GCA_034769895.1. Lineage (NCBI taxonomy): Eukaryota > Metazoa > Arthropoda > Insecta > Hemiptera > Cicadidae > Magicicada > Magicicada septendecula. The sequence goes on along the minus strand of JAWRYS010000715.1, from coordinate 63,396 downwards.
ATTTAACTCATTCATGACTTTCTACACTTAGGTCACTTAAAATTTTCAAATTCATTATTAATAATTATTATATATCATCTTTCAGTTATTATTAAAACTTTTTAATTATTTTTTAATTTTTAATTATCATTTTTCTTTCACACAATTATTTCAAATCATCTCATTATTGAATTAAAATCCTTTCATTTGCGTTACACCTGTAAACATTTTTATTATACTTGATTCGTACTATAAAATTTCTATACTTACAGTCCATTTAAACTGACATACACAAAATATATACCATACACCAATACTTTCACCTCACCTCTGAAACATTTAACACAAATGTTAGTTTAAATCAAACAATTTATCCTTTAATTACCAAATTCACAAATCTCTTAAAAATAATTTAAATTCCTTAGAAAAGTTAATTATGCAACATTTAAATCAATCAAAATATTTAACACATCTCAAATTATTTTAATTAAATTAATTATTGGTAATACAAATTTATTGCTACCAGAACAGTTGCAATTTGTTAATTACTGTCTTCAAAATTAATTCGGTTATTTATTTAAATTGCAAACATTAATATTATTATTACAACAATCATCTACACACTTGTTTACTTGACATTCTACAATACACACAAATAAATTTACTACATTTTTATTTACAAACTTTTGTTATTAACTGTTCCATTTTTTCACACTTCATTGTCCAAATCTGCGAGGTCAAAAACCATAAAACAAAATATTTATAACTGTCCATTCATTGTTTATAGTTTAGCCTCCATCGTCAAAGATTAGTCTTTGTTTTATATAGCATTTTTCAATTTTATTAACCCACATATTATTGTCTTGTGTGTCATAACCAAACAATTTCAATTTATCCGTTATACCATAATAATCATTCACCAAGTCTACGTTAAGTATTTTTGTTAAGTCTCCATCAGTAAATATATTCATTATCGGGTTAGTTACTTTTTTCTTATCAATTAAATCATTCTTATTTAAATATACTTCTAACCTTACTTTCCATTTATCATAATCTCCATTTAAATTATACAATTCTGTTTCTCTCTCAACATACAATTCTCTACTTAAATCTCTCTCGTCATAATACCATATCACACTCTCAAAATTACTCCAGACAGAGGGTACAAAATTATACAACAAATATAAACAACTCCAATCTTCTACTAACACGGGACTCTTGCCCTTCTTAAACAATACTTGTGAACACTCTGGTTCAGAAAAAATAAAGGAAAAATTTACCCTCTGCCCACTATACTATTTTTCCGCTCTCTCTGTAACTCATAAGCATACATTAACATTTCATAATCACATTCTACAAACTCATCAGTACTCTCAGGTACTACATTTTCAATTACATCACTATTCTCAATCCTATTTTCATTATTTTCAACATCATCGTCATCATTTGTTAACTCTTTATCTAATACAACATTGCCATTACAACTTTCATTTGTATTACTCTTACTCTGTTCTACTTTATTCAAACTATTTTTTATTTCATTGGTATTTTCTAAACATTTATTCTTGTCTTGTATATCATTTATTAACTCATCAAATTTTACACTAATACTCTGCTGCAACTGAATATTCTGGTCTTTAATTTCTTTAAAATTAATCTCGTTTTGAATATTCTGCTGTTCGCATTTTATTTTCTGTTCATCTAATTTATTGTTAAAATCACTTTTCATCTCATTTAAAATTATTTCGTTACTATCAAAGCGTTTATTTAATTCTTTAAATTGGTTATTCTGCATGTCAAATTTGTTGTCCATTTTTCGTAAAAAACTCATTATATCTATTTCATCGGATTGTTTATTTTTATTGGTTGAAACTGGGGTCAACTGAATCCCAGAATCAACATTTGTTTCGCTTAATTGCGTTTGAGCAATAATTGGGGTAGAATGAATGATGACATTGCCGCCAACAGCTGTTTCTGTAACAGCGCTCGGCTCAACTGTCAGCATACCACTTTCATTCAGCGACTGCGACTCAAGGTCACTTTCACTCATTTCTATGTTAGTTATATTACTTTTAGTATTCTCAGACATTTTTACTTGATTTATTTTTACTTACGTAATAACCACCAATGATTAATCTCTTTTCAAAACTTATATTACAACATACATAAAATCAACCTTATACCATAATTACGCAAGTTCACATCAATACAATTTTACTTTCGCAACCGTACTTCATTCAATGTACTGTCAAAATGTAGGCTGGCGTAATACAACTTTTTTGTTATATTACATCCCGCTGTCACGGCACCAAATGTAACCCTCGGTTACTTTTTTATTTATTAATGAAACTGTAAACTCCCACTTACCTTTAACTTTAGATCTGGCCGGATCTCCAAGTGGGGACGAACCCCGTTCGTACGGCGAACTTGACAGCACATCAAATGAAATAAGGTTTTTGAATGAATTTAATTAACAAAATTTATCATTTGAAAGATACTGGTTTTTATTTTTTAAACATCTTAGACATGTATAAAATCAGAAAAAAATTGCTACTCTCTCCACTGGTTTTTTAAATTTTGAATTACAGTCTTAGAAATATAATAATGAATACAAAAACATAATAATTACCTTACCTTCTATATAGCACACACAAACATAAACAGCCCAGCTTTGCTCACACACGCATTCACGCCATTAAAAACCCATTTTATTTTTATTACCCCACAGCCCTTAAACCTTTGTTGGAATACTACCCACCGGCAACGTGGTTTTCGTGCGCACTCATTATTACTCTTTTAAATTTATTTTTTGTGTCCGAAAATTAGATAGATATGTTCCCCACTGTTTGATCGACCGCGGTCACATAGTTTTAACTGTTATTTCACTTTTTTCTGGCACAATATGAAATTTTGTAAAGAGCCTACTTGGCTCGGTACCTGCAGGTACGATAGCTAGGCCAAACTGGGCCGAACAGCAAGGCGTTCGCCGCTAACTCGATTTCGTCGTTGTTCTGGAAGTCAAAGCCTCATGGTTGTTCGTCGTCCCTTCTTCCTATTTAATCCATGTAAAAGTTTGCCAGTGTATGATAGCATATATTTGTGTGGCACTGGCTGACGACACGAAATGGGCGTGACTTAATTTGCATATCCGTCGCCTCAGTCGATGAAAGTGGATTAAAATCGTTTCTGGGCCATCTTAGTTTTGGACGGTAGCGTCACCTCGCGCGCCTGGATGTATAATGCGTATGGGCGCGCTGTCACACTCAAACAAAGTTCTTGGAAATGAGGCTTGGTAAATTCTACCGATTGCACAACGTGATACTACTGCGTTGCCTTTGTTACAAACTGCTCTTACAACACGTGGTCTGTCTTTGTTGGAATAAAATTTAGACAATACATTTATAAAACCCAAAAAATGCAATAAATAAAAATACCCATAAATTTGGCACGTTACAATACCCCCTCAATGAGAGATCTTCTGTCAAAACAGAAGAAATCTCATTGATAAAACCCCTAAGAGGACCGGTGAGGAACTGGTGCCAACAACCCCCTTTTGTTCTTACACTGCATGGGTACACGACCCCCCTGGCTCGGCGACTATGGACGCATCTGAACGAGATCACTGGACTTCTCTGTGCGAGATCCCAACACCGAAAAATCGAACAGACACGCAACACAGCGCACCTCACCTTCTATGATGCTACCCCAAAAATCCTCAATCCCTAGCTTGGACCATGCCAGATCCTCAACCGATATGTTTCCCCTTATATGCAAGCTGGGCTGCCTTTAGCAGATACTGGGCTCACACACACACACCCATTCTACATATTGTAAGGTTAACATATTCTTCAAAAATTTATTATCTCATTTAAGTGAAAAATCCAAAATTCAAACTAAAATATTTTATCAAAAAATTCTCTTCCTTAGTTTTTTGTTATCAAAAAAAATTAAATCAATTGAACATTTCTTAAAATAAGTAACATCCTTAAACTAACATGTGATTACACCTAGAGTCTAACAATACAATTCAATAATAATAAACACGGTTAGTACACAAAAAATACAATAATCTAAGTTTAAGAATATCAATTACGTGGCAGGCGCAAAATCAAGAAATTCTTTTTTTTTTTCAAAAAAAATTTCCAAAGAAAAATTTTAAATTCAAAACATTTAAATTTATTAAAATATTTTCTTTTCATATTGAAATCATTTAAAGTTTGTTCAAATCGATTGAAAACAAAAGTTGAATTAACTTCCATACTAAACATGCCTAGTATATGACCTCACCCATCAGCTGACCAAAACTGGGTCAAGTCAAGAACCTTGACCTACATACGTTATGTACAAGTTACATCTGTGAATACATTAAACTTCTGTAAAATTCTGTCTTGAAACACCAAAAACATAATAAAATAAAATATTTAAAATTAACAAAATATTATTATAAATAACAATTAAATTGACATTTAAATTATTCAAATAAACACTTTCTAACTTTACCTTATTTTCAAATTCTATCAAAATTCTGTCACTGGTTTTAATTAAAATTTTATTATTCTTATTATAAATCTCTTTCTTTATTATTCTCACTTTATCAAATTACTTTGGGTGACTTAATTATTGTAATAACTCGATTTGCCACTTGGCATGTATTCATATATAATATCTTTCTCACTCTGACTCTAATACCACTAACAACTATAACTCATATGACACCCATCTCTATCACAACATCTATCAAACAGTCTCTAAACCCAACTTATCATTAAACTCAAATCGCCACATTCTCTCAATATATAAAAAAATACTCTCTAACCCTTTGTACCTAGGATAAGTGTTCCCCCCCCAAACGCTCATCCCATTATGTTGGTTCCTGGATTCTACCTAAGGTAACCCTTTCCGGCGCCAAACGGTCCCATCCCGTCCCAACCCTTTTGTTGCGGACTCCCACATTACACTACCCCCTTTTACAAAATTGCCATCCCCAAATCTCAATCTTATTACCTCACTTCAACTACAACAAAATAACATCATCAATTATAAACATCAATATATCACTCAATACTCTCCATATTTCCCCATAACTACTGTGTCAAAATCAATATTTCTCAAATTCTATAACATACATTAACTCACACCAACATTACATTAACTCAAAACAATATTTTTCTCTCTACTACCATTTTAACTTTGACTTGGACTGATCTATAGGTCCCACAAAATATTTATCACCCAACATCTTTTATTATTTCTCACAAATCATTTAAACATCGCAACTTTATTAACTTACTTTTCTCATGATTTAAAACAACTAACAAAGTGAAAGCACATTTCAAAAATTGTGCAGATTACATTAAATACATATGATTATCAATTCTTACTTCTAACATCCTTGTTTCCCCTTTTTCTGACTCTAGTAATTTATGTTAACCGCCTGCCAGTCGGTTTAGTTATTTGCTTAGTTTCAAAAATACACACATTATATAAAACACATATTTCAATTCTTACTTCTAACACAAGAAAATAATACATTGAACACAATAAAATACAGAATGAACACAGTATACTGAATGTATGAAACCCTATTTATCAAAACAGAATACAAGCGTTTTTATTAGAGCAACATTGATTTAGCATTTTTAATTTACAAATTTTAAGCACGTTGCTCATCTGAGCAACCCCCTGGTCCACACACACTATTGTAATTTATGTAAGACTGTAGCGCCTTTTTGCTTCCACAAAGACTGCATATTTGGAGGAATTAGACATCTCCGTGTCTTTGCTTCGGCATTTACATTTTAACGTTTGTGGATATCAACATATCCTTGGTATATATTGAAACGCCCTTAAAACGGGTCTACCACCTGGCTATGCTGTCCCCACGCGGACAGAGTGGCAGCCGCTGTTCCATAGTTCCTGGATTTCCCCTAGTGTCACCCCCCATTTAATTTCTATTATAAACCAATTTCAAGTCAGCTATGGTCAAGGGACTTGATATGGCCATAGCTGGCCGCTAGCCAAAGCCACGATTAGTGCTGGTAAGGCAGTAATCGCCCGAAAAGTCGGGGAAATCTGACTTTCATTTCAATGCCTGTTCTACATTATCATTGTTATGTGCGACACGAGCGTCTATCAGGGTACAAATTAAATTTGTATGAAAAAGGTGTACCGCACATTTTCGCCATGTTGGCCTCCGATGGAGGTAACACTCTCTGTTACCCCCAACCCATTTCCCTATCTACTAGGGCACAGGCCACACTAGCAATAGCACCTTACTAACTAAATAATTAAATTAAATATCCAACATTATAATATGAAACCTTCCTCCATCATTAATCATTTAACTCATTCATGACTTTCTACACTTAGGTCACTTAAAATTTTCAAATTCATTATTAATAATTATTATATATCATCTTTCAGTTATTATTAAAACTTTTTAATTATTTTTTAATTTTTAATTATCATTTTTCTTTCACACAATTATTTCAAATCATCTCATTATTGAATTAAAATCCTTTCATTTGCGTTACACCTGTAAACATTTTTATTATACTTGATTCGTACTATAAAATTTCTATACTTACAGTCCATTTAAACTGACATACACAAAATATATACCATACACCAATACTTTCACCTCACCTCTGAAACATTTAACACAAATGTTAGTTTAAATCAAACAATTTATCCTTTAATTACCAAATTCACAAATCTCTTAAAAATAATTTAAATTCCTTAGAAAAGTTAATTATGCAACATTTAAATCAATCAAAATATTTAACACATCTCAAATTATTTTAATTAAATTAATTATTGGTAATACAAATTTATTGCTACCAGAACAGTTGCAATTTGTTAATTACTGTCTTCAAAATTAATTCGGTTATTTATTTAAATTGCAAACATTAATATTATTATTACAACAATCATCTACACACTTGTTTACTTGACATTCTACAATACACACAAATAAATTTACTACATTTTTATTTACAAACTTTTGTTATTAACTGTTCCATTTTTTCACACTTCATTGTCCAAATCTGCGAGGTCAAAAACCATAAAACAAAATATTTATAACTGTCCATTCATTGTTTATAGTTTAGCCTCCATCGTCAAAGATTAGTCTTTGTTTTATATAGCATTTTTCAATTTTATTAACCCACATATTATTGTCTTGTGTGTCATAACCAAACAATTTCAATTTATCCGTTATACCATAATAATCATTCACCAAGTCTACGTTAAGTATTTTTGTTAAGTTGTTATATTAATAAGTAATCGTCTTTTGTATTTAAATTTATTATTACACTTTGTTGGTTCAGGTAATCGCCATGTGGTTGTTACCAACATAAAAATTTTACCTAAGGGTTCCAAGATTCTATAAACGAGCGAAGAAACACTATGGTTGTAGAGAAATAATAGACTTTGACTGCATTAGATAAAACTTGTGTTTATTAATGATCGGAATTTTTCATATTTTATAACAAAATGGAATCATTCTGCTTCTACAAATCCAAGATAGCTGCGGGACATTTTCCCTACATCAGCCTTTATGCATGATACATTTACGCAATATATATTTTGACTTCGAATTACTCTTGTTACATATGGAAATGAATACAAGCAATTACTGCTGTTTTAATAATTCAAATTACTTAGTTATGTAAATCACTTAACGTAAACCAATGCTTTTATGTGATTTATATAGGTACCTACACACCCTCACGCATACCCACACACACGCTATTTGACACAGTACATTTTATGTATTAATTACTGAACTCGAATTAATTAGGGGCAGCATTTTATCTAATTTAGAAAAGGTTTACTTTCCTGTGTTCAGGTGTCGAAAATCGACCCAGGCGTCACTCATGGTTTACACTGTTACTCGGCCGAACTATTAAAATGTTTCTTCTTCCAATTTTGCTCACTGCCTCTATTTATTTATAAAAGACTGTTTAAATATAGTAATATATCAAAATTCACATTTTTACTTGTTTTGCGGGCCCGCACAAATATGTTCCGAAACTTCACAGGTGTTGCTCGCGCGAGCATTGAATTTAGACTGGGCTGAGAAATAGGCGCTATTTTGTGAAGCAACTGTTGTTGGATGTTCAATTCTTATTGTCTTAAAGTTTATATCACTCCGCCAGCTGCATGTCACCGTTATGTAACGGAATTACTCATCAAGGATAGGCTCTGACGTAACGCTCGCCTGATGCTGGTTATATAATTTGTTTACTGTTGTTTTCGTCATTTGTTGACCTTGGTACCGTTGCAGTTATTAAAATCTGCGTCTGTTGAATCTGTTTTTACAAAATATCATCGAATAACCTTCCCAGTCAATGCTGCCACTGTTGTTTTCGTTTCAAACAAATTTACCTCTCGGTTACAAAATTTATAATTTCTGTCCTTATCACTCAACAAGGGATAAAGTTATTATTATTTATTTATAAAAAAAATACAAAATATGTTATTTATTATCAATAAAATATAAACTTCTTTACATTGTCTCAGGTAGGCCCCAAAAATGCCCCGCTACAATACCCCCTCAATGAGATATTTTATGCCGAAGCATAAAAAATCTCATTGACACATTCATACTTGCTAAAGGGATCAGCCAGGGTATGTCGCCACAACCCCCTGTATGGTTTACAAAAAAGAATAATCAACTCACCCTTGGTCCGGTGACTGTGACCGCATCTGCATGACAATACTGGACTTCTCTCTCGAGATCCCAACACCGTAGAGTCAGACAGATACTCCACGCCCCTGCTCTGACGCGCAGGCCAGCTCAGGTCCGCCGCCACAGCATCACCAAACACTGAAACAACAAATCAAAATATTAAATAGTGGCCTTATACAACACCATATCCCCAACTGATCTGTTCCCCCCTAGCGGTGCTGGTTTGCGCTAAGAAGCACTGGTTTTGTTTTTACTCACTTATTACTAACATGTATATATCAGAATACCTAACATAACTTAACATAAGAAAACACAGTACATTAATAATTCATTTTAAAATAAACAACTTACAATTAAAATGTTACACACTTTACATCATTAAATTAGCATATAAAATCAAAAAATTACTTTTAAACTTGATTTACTCTTATTAATTCGTTTCTCAAAATTACAAAAATTATTTATTTATTTTTTTTTTTTTTTTTTTTTTAAATTATGGCCATCATTATTCCCTTTCATTACTTTGGGTGATTCTACGTTATTCATTATTTCATTATAATTTACTTCATCCACTTGGCATTTACTCATAAACTTCCCCTTTTATTACTCTAATGCTCCCTTACAAAATCTTTAACTAGTATGACACCCCTCTATCAAAATTTTACTAACCCTTCTCTACCTCTAACTACTTACTACTTTAACTCCAATCGCCACCCTCTACTCTTATATAAAAAAAAAAATACTCTCTAACCCTTTGTACATAGGATACGTGTTTCCTTCCCAAAACTCATTCCCTTATGTTGGTCCCTGGACTCACCCTAGGTAACCCTTTCCGGCGCCAATCGGTCCCTATCCCGTCCCAACCCTTGTTGCGGACTCCCCAAATACACTACCACTACTACAAAATTACCATCCCCAAAAAATCTCAATCTCATAACCTCACTACAATTACAACAAATTAACATCAACAAATAAACAATATATCGCTCCAAACTCTACATAAAATCTCCATAACTACTGTGTCTCCACTTATACTTCTCAAAATTCTATAACATATACTAACTCAAAACAACATGGCATTATTTTCATTTCCACTATTACTTTAACTTTTACTTCGATTTGGACAAATCTATGTCCCACAAAATTCAACTTGAACTGATTCAAACATTTTATTCAAACAATTACTATCACCCACTTCTATCTTTTACAACCTATTGAAAATTTTACTTATTACTTGTAATAAGTAATTTTACTTATTACAACTATTTTTCATTTTATTTTAAAATCTGTAAACACATTGAAAACATATTATTATATTTTTATAATACTTATTCCTAACATACTAAATGCAAACAACACAATAAGACACAATAACACAATATAAGAAGTATTTAGTGCATCCAATTTTTAAATTCAAACAAAATTATTGAGTAGCAAATCATCATTATTAATTAAAATATATCAAATTTTTAATACGTTATCCCCTTGGATAACCTCCCAGCCACACACACTATTTCAGAATTATGGAAGACTGTGGCGCCTTTTCGCTTCCACAGAGACTGTATATTTTGGAGCAGGGTTTTACCTCTCCGTGTCTCTGCTTCCGCTGTTAAGTTTAAAATTGTTGAACATCAACATGTTCTCGTTAATAATTATACACCCTTAAACGGATCTACCACCTGGCTCTGCTGTTCCTTCTCGAACAGAGTGGCAGCCGCTGTTCCATAGTTTGGTGATTCCCCTTTTATTACCCCCCATCAATTTCAAAATGCACCTTTACAACGATAACAGCTATGGCCAGTTATGGTCAGCGCGCAATCGTAATGTGCCCCAACCATAGCTGTTAAAGCTAAACCAATTCCACGGTCAGGGTTCGGTGAGGCCGTGACCGCCCGAAAATTTGGGGAATCACAAGTAAAATTAAATTTACGAATTTATATTTAAATGACAATATTAATTTAGATGGGGTTTTAACCCACTTTGTATGGAAGCTTAACCATTATTAACATAAAATAATTAATACAAAATCTACAACCTTCCCCCATAGCAGTTCCACACTACACTGTTATGTCACTTCATTGAGCACCAAACTACCCCCCAAAATTATCCCCACATCTTGTATTGATAACAAGTTCTTATATTACTACACATTTCTTCAAAACGTTCCTATACCCACTAATACTAAAATCCAACAATTATATTTGGTCACCTAATGCTAAAAATTTAGAAGAGAAAAAAACATTTTTTATCTTAAATTTAGAATTATACACATCCAAAATTATGTTGGGTTTTTTTTTTTTTTTTTTTTTTTTTTTTTTTTTTTTTTTTTTTTTTTTTTTATAGAGGAGGCTGACTCTATTGTCATAATATAATTTGCTGACGCCACACATCGCCTGAAATGCCGGGTCCTGCTGCAAAACGCATCGGAACCAGGTAGATATACTACGTGAATTCACGTCCCCCCTCTAAAACACACTACCCCTCCCCTCCTACCATTTCTTCTACCCCGCCTTCTACCGTGCTCCAATGCGTCCTGCCCCAAAACTCGTCGTTTCGGGCCAAACAGAAAATATTGTCAAAGGCTCCATTTTAATTTTGCCCTTGACACCAAAAAATTTAAATAGAATGCACTGCCTTTTACTTAAATGCAGCCTCCATTATTTACAAACACTCTAAGGCAGTGCAGGCACGTGACAGGCACACCAAAACCGCTGCACCGGGAGTGTATAAGAAAATAATTTATGTCACGTACCTGTGGGGTCCCCCTCCCCGTTCAAATGTGCAGTTAGTTTTCTACTTTATACCAATTTTGGTGGAGCCGGACCATCGTTGTTTTCACCGCCCGAAGGAAGATCCGCCAACCATGGCCCGCCTCCGAGTTCCGAATTCCACGGCCAGGACTGGTAAGATCGTGACCGCCCGAAAATGGGGGAGGATCCCTTCTGAAAACATACAATAATATCTGAAAAACCTATTTATAAACATAACAATTAAAGTGACCTATATAATTTTAAATTCGTCGCATTTTGCGTACCTACTATTTCCTGCGTCGCTGGGTTCCTCAGCACATACGCATTCTGCATTTTTATGTCTATGACTTCATAAGGTCCTTCATATAACAAGAAAAACTTTTTTATTTCCCTATCTTGAGCACTGGACAAATCATGTCTTTTTACTAACACTAACTGACCTACCTCATATTTGGTCCATTTACCCTTAGCATCATGTTTCTGTTTTCGTCGCTCTCCTCTAGTAAGTAAATTCTCGTTCGCCAATCTAATCTTCATATTCCTGTCCAAAATTTGACCTTCAGGTGGGTATGTGAAAAGTTGTTCTAATATCCTGGGCGGCCTTGTTCCCCTGATCAACTCATGCGGCGTAAATCCCGTGGACTCATGGGTGGTACAATTCAGCCACTCCTCTACTTTTTTCACGTAGGATGGCCATTCTGTGTGTTTGGCGTGACAGTACGCCCGGAATATCCTACCAATCTCTCTCATCACCCGTTCTGCTTGGTTCGACTGAGGATGGTACACTGCCGTATGCTTGGGTATGATGCCTTCCCATCCAAGCGTCTGCCGCCACTTGCCGCTTATAAACTGTGGACCATGGTCAGATAATATAATTTTCGGCTTTCCCACATTAAGCATATAATCTTTTACTATTCTCTCACTAAGTACTTTACTAGTTGCCCTCTTAATGCTATATAATTTTACAAATTTTGAAAAAGTGTCTAAAACTACAAATACATATACCACACCCCCTCTACCTCTGGGTAACGGTCCATATAAATCAACCGCAACTAGATCAAAAGGCTTATCTACTTTTATATAATTCATCTCTCCTTCCACTCTATAATTCACCACTTTCGATTTTTGACATAAATCACACACTCTCAACACTTTCCTCACTCTCCTCTCCATATTCTTAAATATACATGACTCTTTCAAAACATTTGCACACTTTCTCGCACCAAAATGACCATACCTTATATGACAATCCCAAATAATTTTATCTATTAACACATCAGGTATAATTAACCTCCAATCCCGCTCCCCACCATCTACTTTTTTAAACAAAATGCCTTGATATATTTGAAATCGCTCATTATATTCAGATCCCGCTACATCTGTTTCTAAACTAACAATTATTTTACCCAGTTTGCTATCAGATCTTTGCAAGTTTTTAATGTCTCTTAATTCCTCACCAAAAATCCTATCTTCTCTAGTTAACCTAAAAATTTCTATTTCTTTAAGGTCCCTACCAGTCTTATTATCTATAACATCTATTCTAGAAAGTGTATCTGGTACCTTATTATCTGACCCCTTTATGTACTCCCATGAAAAGTTATATTCCTGTAAGGCTAATACCCACCTGGTTAATCGGCTGTGTGTTAGCTTACATGAATTCAGAAATGATAGTGCCTTGTGGTCCGTCCGGATGATCGTAGTATTCCCTAGTATGTACGTGCGGAATTTACCCACGGCGAACACAATGCTCAGAAGTTCCTTTTCTGTTGTCGTGTAATTCTTTTCCGCCGATAACAGCGATCTACTGGCGAAGGCGATCGTTAGGTGTTCCTTGTCGCAACTCTCTTGGTATAACTCAGCACCTAGCGCTACATTGCTGGCGTCGGTCTGCAAATAAAAGATCTTATTAAAATCAGGATGATTCATCATTATCATATGACTGAACTTTCTCTTAATTTCATTAAATGCAGCTCGTTCCGCATCGCCCCATCTCCACTGTTTATTCTTCTGCAGGACAGCACTCAGTTTGGATGTGGTGTGTGCGTAGTTCTCCTGAAATTTCCTGTAAAAATTGCATAAGCCTAAAAAACTCTGTAGTTGCTTAATGTTTTTAGGTTCAGGGAATCGCATTATGGCTTCGACTTTGTTAGGGTTGGCTAATATCCCCTCTTGTGTAATAATAAATCCTAAAAAGTGTATCTCTGTCTGCAGAAACTTAGACTTGTCCCAATTCACTGTTAAACCCCCTACTTGTAGCTTATCTAATACATATTCTATGTGTTCTAAATGTTCAGTGAATGTTCTAGAGGCTATCAAAATATCATCGACATACACAGTTAAAAAATCTAAGTCCTTAGGTTGTAAAATATTATCTAAACATTTGATAAAACTGGCAACACTGGTGTTTAATCCAAAAGGTAAGCGTTTAAACTGGTAATTCTTACCGTTAAAAAGAAAAGCTGTATATTTCCTACTCTCTGTTGCTAATGGTACCTGCCAGTATCCAGCGGTCAGGTCTAAAGACGTCATGTATTTGACTCCGCTAAACTTTTGTAAAATCTCATTTATGGGTTCCGGAGATTCTCTATCCGGTATAATAATTTGATTTATTTTTCTAGCATCTAAACATAACCTTACCTTGCCATCCTTCTTTATCACTACCACCAAAGGGTTTGAATAAGGTGATACTGAGCGTTCAATTATGCCTCCTTGCATCATCCGGTCTAATTCCTCCTGTACGGCCCTCCTCTTCGAAAACGGCACCGGGTAGCTTCTCTGCATGTATGGTGCGTGGTCCCGAACTTTCAACTCACAGATGTAGTCCTTCGCTTTCCCTGGTGATTCATCAAACACCCCTCTGTACTGCTCCACAACTGCCCACAGCTCCTCTCGCTGAGTACTTCCTACAACTGTATTTTCATTGAAAAATTTATCGGCTCTATTTGCCCACACACTCTCATTACGCTCATTCATCTCTCTCTCCTCATTTTCTACACCATCACTCTCTAGACATATATTTATTTTAGTTTCTATCTCTCTATCACTTATCTGTTTATGTAACATTTTTATTCCAGTGACTTTAGCTTCATTTACTACTCTCTTAAACTCTATTCTGACTGGTTTATTTCCCTTCTCAAATTTTACTAGTTGTTTATTAAAATCTATTACTGCTCCGTTTCTTTCCAAAAAATCATTTCCCAATATTACATCTAGACTTAACCCTTTAACTACTAGGAAAGTATTTTCAAATTCTACTTCATTTATTAAAATATTTAATTGTACTTGTCTGGTTATTCTTTTACTTCTCACCCCAGTTACCCCCACTACTGTAACCCCTGCAACTGGTAATGACGGTATATTCTTGTTTAACTCTTTTAATTCACCCATGACATTTTCAGAAATCACTGATATCTCGCTACCGGTATCAATTAAAGTTTTATAATTCTTACCTTCAATGTTAATCGTCACCTCAGTCAATCCTGTTCTGCGTTCCACCACCTTGTTCTCCTCTTCTTCTAACAACTCTTTTGCCATATCCACCTTGATGACGTTGTTTGTGTATTCGTTAATTACTTGGACCCGGTCCTCCGTTGACAATGGCTGGGCCCGCTTCCCCATTGTCTTCCTCAGTTTTCCGTGGATGGACCTGCTACAGCTTGATGATTTCCTCCTCTACCTCTATTATGATTTCCTCCTCCCCGAGACGCTCCTCTATAAAATTCTCCTCCTCTCGACTGTTGATTTGGTGGTGGGTTTGTCCTCTCGTTTCTGGCGCACTCCCTGGTTCGATGACATCTAAAACAATTCGTTCTATTAGCATAGTTATCAATTTCACAGGCTCTACACCTCCAACTCTCGCCCCTATTATCGAAACTTCCTCCCCGCGCTCCTCTATGAAAATTCTGTGTACCCCTGTTATGATGGAAAAAATTATTATTATTATTATTATTATGGTGTGGTACTACTGGTATGTTCGGACGTCGTCCCATATCGCGTTCCCCTATATTCTGTAATACATCTAACATGTTTTCTAACTCGCTTATATTGGTAATCTCTCTAGTCATTAAAGTTATTTGCACCTCTCTGGGCAGGTGTTTGCTAATATGTCGTACAAATGATCGGAATGGCAACGGCGGTTCTAAATACTTTGCTTCGTTATAAATGGTCATCACATATATGGTTAGGTGGTTATTAATCCTACCAAAATTCCCATTACCCATTATTTTACTTCTTAGTATTTCTTGGTCTTCTTCTGACCAATATTTGTTGCGGAAAGCTATCTCAAAATCTTCATAACTTTCCCATTCGGTATGGTGTACTTCCGACCATATCTCAGCACTACCTTTGAAACATTTGATAATCTTCAACAACTTAACCTCCCAGCTACTATTATTAAACCGATTAAATTCCCTAACCCTATTTAAAAATTGCATTGGGTGTACTCTACGATTGTCACAATTGAAAGTTTCTAATTCTATTTCATTATTTGTATCTCGTGTCATAAATACTCGTTCAATAACATTGTTTACATTTTGATTTTTCACTAAACTTAATTCATCTCGCACATTACTAATATTTTGTTCAAGTGAATACAATTTTTTATCATTACTATATTCAGACTGTACATTATTTTTTGCTATTATTTCAATAGATTCATTTACTGCTTGTATCTCCGTCTGATAATTACTTTCAATTTCATATATTTTTGAGTCTATCTTATTTTGGTGTTCATCAATATTCTGACTGAATTTTTCAACTGTCATTATTACACTACTCAATTTACAATCAGTTTCAGTATTACGTTTAATAATTTTAGATTCTATGTCATTGTTATACTCATTCATTGAATTTATTAATATTTCGTTATTTTCATTGATTTGCTTCTCAACTCTATCTATCTGACTATCTATTTCACTAAATTTAACATCTGTCTTTTGTATTGAATCATCTAACTTGGTTTCTACTTGACTGATTTTATTAGTAAATTCTACTTTGGTATTTTCACAATGCTTATTAATTTCTTGTATCTCATGTTTCAACTCCTCAAAACTATTCTTTTGAATATCGAACTTTTCATTGATACTACTTTTGAACTCTTGCATATCGTTTTTCTGTTCATTAAAAAGCAATTTCATCATCTTAATCATATCATTATCTTCAGCCGTTTTATTCGCGACTGGTGTTGAGTGAACACCTTCATGCATGATTTGAGATTCAGTTATGCTTATTTGGCTTTCATCTACACTGTCAGTGACGCCGACAGTTTCATGATTGTCTGCCATTTTTCTTAAAAATTTTTTAATATATATTTCTTTATTAAAAGCCTATTATATGTAACATATACTTATTGAAAAATATTCTACTCACCCATCTTGAACATAACCTCTTACATTTAATTTACGTACATACGTAAATACACATTCCAAACAACCATATCATTTCTTCAACAGGTCCACCTTTGCATAATTTAATTTATGCAAACGGGTCCAGCTGTAAGGGCGCCACTGTTATATTAATAAGTAATCGTCTTTTGTATTTAAATTTATTATTACACTTTGTTGGTTCAGGTAATCGCCATGTGGTTGTTACCAACATAAAAATTTTACCTAAGGGTTCCAAGATTCTATAAACGAGCGAAGAAACACTATGGTTGTAGAGAAATAATAGACTTTGACTGCATTAGATAAAACTTGTGTTTATTAATGATCGGAATTTTTCATATTTTATAACAAAATGGAATCATTCTGCTTCTACAAATCCAAGATAGCTGCGGGACATTTTCCCTACATCAGCCTTTATGCATGATACATTTACGCAATATATATTTTGACTTCGAATTACTCTTGTTACATATGGAAATGAATACAAGCAATTACTGCTGTTTTAATAATTCAAATTACTTAGTTATGTAAATCACTTAACGTAAACCAATGCTTTTATGTGATTTATATAGGTACCTACACACCCTCACGCATACCCACACACACGCTATTTGACACAGTACATTTTATGTATTAATTACTGAACTCGAATTAATTAGGGGCAGCATTTTATCTAATTTAGAAAAGGTTTACTTTCCTGTGTTCAGGTGTCGAAAATCGACCCAGGCGTCACTCATGGTTTACACTGTTACTCGGCCGAACTATTAAAATGTTTCTTCTTCCAATTTTGCTCACTGCCTCTATTTATTTATAAAAGACTGTTTAAATATAGTAATATATCAAAATTCACATTTTTACTTGTTTTGCGGGCCCGCACAAATATGTTCCGAAACTTCACAGGTGTTGCTCGCGCGAGCATTGAATTTAGACTGGGCTGAGAAATAGGCGCTATTTTGTGAAGCAACTGTTGTTGGATGTTCAATTCTTATTGTCTTAAAGTTTATATCACTCCGCCAGCTGCATGTCACCGTTATGTAACGGAATTACTCATCAAGGATAGGCTCTGACGTAACGCTCGCCTGATGCTGGTTATATAATTTGTTTACTGTTGTTTTCGTCATTTGTTGACCTTGGTACCGTTGCAGTTATTAAAATCTGCGTCTGTTGAATCTGTTTTTACAAAATATCATCGAATAACCTTCCCAGTCAATGCTGCCACTGTTGTTTTCGTTTCAAACAAATTTACCTCTCGGTTACAAAATTTATAATTTCTGTCCTTATCACTCAACAAGGGATAAAGTTATTATTATTTATTTATAAAAAAAATACAAAATATGTTATTTATTATCAATAAAATATAAACTTCTTTACATTGTCTCAGGTAGGCCCCAAAAATGCCCCGCTACAAAGTCTCCATCAGTAAATATATTCATTATCGGGTTAGTTACTTTTTTCTTATCAATTAAATCATTCTTATTTAAATATACTTCTAACCTTACTTTCCATTTATCATAATCTCCATTTAAATTATACAATTCTGTTTCTCTCTCAACATACAATTCTCTACTTAAATCTCTCTCGTCATAATACCATATCACACTCTCAAAATTACTCCAGACAGAGGGTACAAAATTATACAACAAATATAAACAACTCCAATCTTCTACTAACACGGGACTCTTGCCCTTCTTAAACAATACTTGTGAACACTCTGGTTCAGAAAAAATAAAGGAAAAATTTACCCTCTGCCCACTATACTATTTTTCCGCTCTCTCTGTAACTCATAAGCATACATTAACATTTCATAATCACATTCTACAAACTCATCAGTACTCTCAGGTACTACATTTTCAATTACATCACTATTCTCAATCCTATTTTCATTATTTTCAACATCATCGTCATCATTTGTTAACTCTTTATCTAATACAACATTGCCATTACAACTTTCATTTGTATTACTCTTACTCTGTTCTACTTTATTCAAACTATTTTTTATTTCATTGGTATTTTCTAAACATTTATTCTTGTCTTGTATATCATTTATTAACTCATCAAATTTTACACTAATACTCTGCTGCAACTGAATATTCTGGTCTTTAATTTCTTTAAAATTAATCTCGTTTTGAATATTCTGCTGTTCGCATTTTATTTTCTGTTCATCTAATTTATTGTTAAAATCACTTTTCATCTCATTTAAAATTATTTCGTTACTATCAAAGCGTTTATTTAATTCTTTAAATTGGTTATTCTGCATGTCAAATTTGTTGTCCATTTTTCGTAAAAAACTCATTATATCTATTTCATCGGATTGTTTATTTTTATTGGTTGAAACTGGGGTCAACTGAATCCCAGAATCAACATTTGTTTCGCTTAATTGCGTTTGAGCAATAATTGGGGTAGAATGAATGATGACATTGCCGCCAACAGCTGTTTCTGTAACAGCGCTCGGCTCAACTGTCAGCATACCACTTTCATTCAGCGACTGCGACTCAAGGTCACTTTCACTCATTTCTATGTTAGTTATATTACTTTTAGTATTCTCAGACATTTTTACTTGATTTATTTTTACTTACGTAATAACCACCAATGATTAATCTCTTTTCAAAACTTATATTACAACATACATAAAATCAACCTTATACCATAATTACGTAAGTTCACATCAATACAATTTTACTTTCGCAACCGTACTTCATTCAATGTACTGTCAAAATGTAGGCTGGCGTAATACAACTTTTTTGTTATATTACATCCCGCTGTCACGGCACCAAATGTAACCCTCGGTTACTTTTTTATTTATTAATGAAACTGTAAACTCCCACTTACCTTTAACTTTAGATCTGGCCGGATCTCCAAGTGGGGACGAACCCCGTTCGTACGGCGATCTTGACAGCACATCAAATGAAATAAGGTTTTTGAATGAATTTAATTAACAAAATTTATCATTTGAAAGATACTGGTTTTTATTTTTTAAACATCTTAGACATGTATAAAATCAGAAAAAAAATTGCTACTCTCTCCACTGGTTTTTTAAATTTTGAATTACAGTCTTAGAAATATAATAATGAATACAAAAACATAATAATTACCTTACCTTCTATATAGCACACACAAACATAAACAGCCCAGCTTTGCTCACACACGCATTCACGCCATTAAAAACCCATTTTATTTTTATTACCCCACAGCCCTTAAACCTTTGTTGGAATACTACCCACCGGCAACGTGGTTTTCGTGCGCACTCATTATTACTCTTTTAAATTTATTTTTTGTGTCCGAAAATTAGATAGATATGTTCCCCACTGTTTGATCGATCGCGGTCACTAAGTTTTAACTGTTATTTCACTTTTTTCTGGCACAATATGAAATTTTGTAAAGAGCCTACTTGGCTCGGTACCTGCAGGTACGATAGCTAGGCCAAACTGGGCCGAACAGCAAGGCGTTCGCCGCTAACTCGATTTCGTCGTTGTTCTGGAAGTCAAAGCCTCATGGTTGTTCGTCGTCACTTCTTCCTATTTAATCCATGTAAAAGTTTGCCAGTGTATGATAGCATATATTTGTGTGGCACTGGCTGACGACACGAAATGGGCGTGACTTAATTTGCATATCCGTCGCCTCAGTCGATGAAAGTGGATTAAAATCGTTTCTGGGCCATCTTAGTTTTGGACGGTAGCGTCACCTCGCGCGCCTGGATGTATAATGCGTATGGGCGCGCTGTCACACTCAAACAAAGTTCTTGGAAATGAGGCTTGGTAAATTCTACCGATTGCACAACGTGATACTACTGCGTTGCCTTTGTTACAAACTGCTCTTACAACACGTGGTCTGTCTTTGTTGGAATAAAATTTAGACAATACATTTATAAAACCCAAAAAATGCAATAAATAAAAATACCCATAAATTTGGCACGTTACAATACCCCCTCAATGAGAGATCTTCTGTCAAAACAGAAGAAATCTCATTGATAAAACCCCTAAGAGGACCGGTGAGGAACTGGTGCCAACAACCCCCTTTTGTTCTTACACTGCATGGGTACACGACCCCCCTGGCTCGGCGACTATGGACGCATCTGAACGAGATCACTGGACTTCTCTGTGCGAGATCCCAACACCGAAAAATCGAACAGACACGCAACACAGCGCACCTCACCTTCTATCATGCTACCCCAAAAATCCTCAATCCCTAGCTTGGACCATGCCAGATCCTCAACCGATATGTTTCCCCTTATATGCAAGCTGGGCTGCCTTTAGCAGATACTGGGCTCACACACACACACCCATTCTACATATTGTAAGGTTAACATATTCTTCAAAAATTTATTATCTCATTTAAGTGAAAAATCCAAAATTCAAACTAAAATATTTTATCAAAAAATTCTCTTCCTTAGTTTTTTGTTATAAAAAAAAATTAAATCAATTGAACATTTCTTAAAATAAGTAACATCCTTAAACTAACATGTGATTACACCTAGAGTCTAACAATACAATTCAATAATAATAAACACGGTTAGTACACAAACAATACAATAATCAAAGTTTAAGAATATCAATTACATGGCAGGCGCAAAATCAAGAAATTCTTTTTTTTTTCAAAAAAAATTTCCAAAGAAAAATTTTAAATTCAAAACATTTAAATTTATTAAAATATTTTCTTTTCATATTGAAATCATTTAAAGTTTGTTCAAATCGATTGAAAACAAAAGTTGAATTAACTTCCATACTAAACATGCCTAGTATATGACCTCACCCATCAGCTGACCAAAACTGGGTCAAGTCAAGAACCTTGACCTACATACGTTATGTACAAGTTACATCTGTGAATACATTAAACTTCTGTAAAATTCTGTCTTGAAACACCAAAAACATAATAAAATAAAATATTTAAAATTAACAAAATATTATTATAAATAACAATTAAATTGACATTTAAATTATTCAAATAAACACTTTCTAACTTTACCTTATTTTCAAATTCTATCAAAATTCTGTCACTGGTTTTAATTAAAATTTTATTATTCTTATTATAAATCTCTTTCTTTATTATTCTCACTTTATCAAATTACTTTGGGTGACTTAATTATTGTAATAACTCGATTTGCCACTTGGCATGTATTCATATATAATATCTTTCTCACTCTGACTCTAATACCACTAACAACTATAACTCATATGACACCAATCTCTATCACAACATCTATCAAACAGTCTCTAAACCCAACTTATCATTAAACTCAAATCGCCACATTCTCTCAATATATAAAAAAATACTCTCTAACCCTTTGTACCTAGGATAAGTGTTCCCCCCCCCAAAAGCTCATCCCATTATGTTGGTTCCTGGATTCTACCTAAGGTAACCCTTTCCGGCGCCAAACGGTCCCATCCCGTCCCAACCCTTTTGTTGCGGACTCCCACATTACACTACCCCCTTTTACAAAATTGCCATCCCCAAATCTCAATCTTATTACCTCACTTCAACTACAACAAAATAACATCATCAATTATAAACATCAATATATCACTCAATACTCTCCATATTTCCCCATAACTACTGTGTCAACATCAATATTTCTCAAATTCTATAACATACATTAACTCACACCAACATTACATTAACTCAAAACAATATTTTTCTCTCTACTACCATTTTAACTTTGACTTGGACTGATCTATAGGTCCCACAAAATATTTATCACCCAACATCTTTTATTATTTCTCACAAATCATTTAAACATCGCAACTTTATTAACTTACTTTTCTCATGATTTAAAACAACTAACAAAGTGAAAGCACATTTCAAAAATTGTGCAGATTACATTAAATACATATGATTATCAATTCTTACTTCTAACATCCTTGTTTCCCCTTTTTCTGACTCTAGTAATTTATGTTAACCGCCTGCCAGTCGGTTTAGTTATTTGCTTAGTTTCAAAAATACACACATTATATAAAACACATATTTCAATTCTTACTTCTAACACAAGAAAATAATACATTGAACACAATAAAATACAGAATGAACACAGTATACTGAATGTATGAAACCCTATTTATCAAAACAGAATACAAGCGTTTTTATTAGAGCAACATTGATTTAGCATTTTTAATTTACAAATTTTAAGCACGTTGCTCATCTGAGCAACCCCCTGGTCCACACACACTATTGTAATTTATGTAAGACTGTAGCGCCTTTTTGCTTCCACAAAGACTGCATATTTGGAGGAATTAGACATCTCCGTGTCTTTGCTTCGGCATTTACATTTTAACGTTTGTGGATATCAACATATCCTTGGTATATATTGAAACGCCCTTAAAACGGGTCTACCACCTGGCTATGCTGTCCCCACGCGGACAGAGTGGCAGCCGCTGTTCCATAGTTCCTGGATTTCCCCTAGTGTCACCCCCCATTTAATTTCTATTATAAACCAATTTCAAGTCAGCTATGGTCAAGGGACTTGATATGGCCATAGCTGGCCGCTAGCCAAAGCCACGATTAGTGCTGGTAAGGCAGTAATCGCCCGAAAAGTCGGGGAAATCTGACTTTCATTTCAATGCCTGTTCTACATTATCATTGTTATGTGCGACACGAGCGTCTATCAGGGTACAAATTAAATTTGTACGAAAAAGGTGTACCGCACATTTTCGCCATGTTGGCCTCCGATGGAGGTAACACTCTCTGTTACCCCCAACCCATTTCCCTATCTACTAGGGCACAGGCCACACTAGCAATAGCACCTTACTAACTAAATAATTAAATTAAATATCCAACATTATAATATGAAACCTTCCTCCATCATTAATCATTTAACTCATTCATGACTTTCTACACTTAGGTCACTTAAAATTTTCAAATTCATTATTAATAATTATTATATATCATCTTTCAGTTATTATTAAAACTTTTTAATTATTTTTTAATTTTTAATTATCATTTTTCTTTCACACAATTATTTCAAATCATCTCATTATTGAATTAAAATCCTTTCATTTGCGTTACACCTGTAAACATTTTTATTATACTTGATTCGTACTATAAAATTTCTATACTTACAGTCCATTTAAACTGACATACACAAAATATATACCATACACCAATACTTTCACCTCACCTCTGAAACATTTAACACAAATGTTAGTTTAAATCAAACAATTTATCCTTTAATTACCAAATTCACAAATCTCTTAAAAATAATTTAAATTCCTTAGAAAAGTTAATTATGCAACATTTAAATCAATCAAAATATTTAACACATCTCAAATTATTTTAATTAAATTAATTATTGGTAATACAAATTTATTGCTACCAGAACAGTTGCAATTTGTTAATTACTGTCTTCAAAATTAATTCGGTTATTTATTTAAATTGCAAACATTAATATTATTATTACAACAATCATCTACACACTTGTTTACTTGACATTCTACAATACACACAAATAAATTTACTACATTTTTATTTACAAACTTTTGTTATTAACTGTTCCATTTTTTCACACTTCATTGTCCAAATCTGCGAGGTCAAAAACCATAAAACAAAATATTTATAACTGTCCATTCATTGTTTATAGTTTAGCCTCCATCGTCAAAGATTAGTCTTTGTTTTATATAGCATTTTTCAATTTTATTAACCCACATATTATTGTCTTGTGTGTCATAACCAAACAATTTCAATTTATCCGTTATACCATAATAATCATTCACCAAGTCTACGTTAAGTATTTTTGTTAAGTCTCCATCAGTAAATATATTCATTATCGGGTTAGTTACTTTTTTCTTATCAATTAAATCATTCTTATTTAAATATACTTCTAACCTTACTTTCCATTTATCATAATCTCCATTTAAATTATACAATTCTGTTTCTCTCTCAACATACAATTCTCTACTTAAATCTCTCTCGTCATAATACCATATCACACTCTCAAAATTACTCCAGACAGAGGGTACAAAATTATACAACAAATATAAACAACTCCAATCTTCTACTAACACGGGACTCTTGCCCTTCTTAAACAATACTTGTGAACACTCTGGTTCAGAAAAAATAAAGGAAAAATTTACCCTCTGCCCACTATACTATTTTTCCGCTCTCTCTGTAACTCATAAGCATACATTAACATTTCATAATCACATTCTACAAACTCATCAGTACTCTCAGGTACTACATTTTCAATTACATCACTATTCTCAATCCTATTTTCATTATTTTCAACATCATCGTCATCATTTGTTAACTCTTTATCTAATACAACATTGCCATTACAACTTTCATTTGTATTACTCTTACTCTGTTCTACTTTATTCAAACTATTTTTTATTTCATTGGTATTTTCTAAACATTTATTCTTGTCTTGTATATCATTTATTAACTCATCAAATTTTACACTAATACTCTGCTGCAACTGAATATTCTGGTCTTTAATTTCTTTAAAATTAATCTCGTTTTGAATATTCTGCTGTTCGCATTTTATTTTCTGTTCATCTAATTTATTGTTAAAATCACTTTTCATCTCATTTAAAATTATTTCGTTACTATCAAAGCGTTTATTTAATTCTTTAAATTGGTTATTCTGCATGTCAAATTTGTTGTCCATTTTTCGTAAAAAACTCATTATATCTATTTCATCGGATTGTTTATTTTTATTGGTTGAAACTGGGGTCAACTGAATCCCAGAATCAACATTTGTTTCGCTTAATTGCGTTTGAGCAATAATTGGGGTAGAATGAATGATGACATTGCCGCCAACAGCTGTTTCTGTAACAGCGCTCGGCTCAACTGTCAGCATACCACTTTCATTCAGCGACTGCGACTCAAGGTCACTTTCACTCATTTCTATGTTAGTTATATTACTTTTAGTATTCTCAGACATTTTTACTTGATTTATTTTTACTTACGTAATAACCACCAATGATTAATCTCTTTTCAAAACTTATATTACAACATACATAAAATCAACCTTATACCATAATTACGCAAGTTCACATCAATACAATTTTACTTTCGCAACCGTACTTCATTCAATGTACTGTCAAAATGTAGGCTGGCGTAATACAACTTTTTTGTTATATTACATCCCGCTGTCACGGCACCAAATGTAACCCTCGGTTACTTTTTTATTTATTAATGAAACTGTAAACTCCCACTTACCTTTAACTTTAGATCTGGCCGGATCTCCAAGTGGGGACGAACCCCGTTCGTACGGCGATCTTGACAGCACATCAAATGAAATAAGGTTTTTGAATGAATTTAATTAACAAAATTTATCATTTGAAAGATACTGGTTTTTATTTTTTAAACATCTTAGACATGTATAAAATCAGAAAAAAAATTGCTACTCTCTCCACTGGTTTTTTAAATTTTGAATTACAGTCTTAGAAATATAATAATGAATACAAAAACATAATAATTACCTTACCTTCTATATAGCACACACAAACATAAACAGCCCAGCTTTGCTCACACACGCATTCACGCCATTAAAAACCCATTTTATTTTTATTACCCCACAGCCCTTAAACCTTTGTTGGAATACTACCCACCGGCAACGTGGTTTTCGTGCGCACTCATTATTACTCTTTTAAATTTATTTTTTGTGTCCGAAAATTAGATAGATATGTTCCCCACTGTTTGATCGACCGCGGTCACATAGTTTTAACTGTTATTTCACTTTTTTCTGGCACAATATAAAATTTTGTAAAGAGCCTACTTGGCTCGGTACCTGCAGGTACGATAGCTAGGCCAAACTGGGCCGAACAGCAAGGCGTTCGCCGCTAACTCGATTTCGTCGTTGTTCTGGAAGTCAAAGCCTCATGGTTGTTCGTCGTCCCTTCTTCCTATTTAATCCATGTAAAAATTTGCCAGTGTATGATAGCATATATTTGTGTGGCACTGGCTGACGACACGAAATGGGCGTGACTTAATTTGCATATCCGTCGCCTCAGTCGATGAAAGTGGATTAAAATCGTTTCTGGGCCATCTTAGTTTTGGACGGTAGCGTCACCTCGCGCGCCTGGATGTATAATGCGTATGGGCGCGCTGTCACACTCAAACAAAGTTCTTGGAAATGAGGCTTGGTAAATTCTACCGATTGCACAACGTGATACTACTGCGTTGCCTTTGTTACAAACTGCTCTTACAACACGTGGTCTGTCTTTGTTGGAATAAAATTTAGACAATACATTTATAAAACCCAAAAAATGCAATAAATAAAAATACCCATAAATTTGGCACGTTACAATACCCCCTCAATGAGAGATCTTCTGTCAAAACAGAAGAAATCTCATTGATAAAACCCCTAAGAGGACCGGTGAGGAACTGGTGCCAACAACCCCCTTTTGTTCTTACACTGCATGGGTACACGACCCCCCTGGCTCGGCGACTATGGACGCATCTGAACGAGATCACTGGACTTCTCTGTGCGAGATCCCAACACCGAAAAATCGAACAGACACGCAACACAGCGCACCTCACCTTCTATCATGCTACCCCAAAAATCCTCAATCCCTAGCTTGGACCATGCCAGATCCTCAACCGATATGTTTCCCCTTATATGCAAGCTGGGCTGCCTTTAGCAGATACTGGGCTCACACACACACACCCATTCTACATATTGTAAGGTTAACATATTCTTCAAAAATTTATTATCTCATTTAAGTGAAAAATCCAAAATTCAAACTAAAAAATTTTATCAAAAAATTCTCTTCCTTAGTTTTTTGTTATAAAAAAAAATTAAATCAATTGAACATTTCTTAAAATAAGTAACATCCTTAAACTAACATGTGATTACACCTAGAGTCTAACAATACAATTCAATAATAATAAACACGGTTAGTACACAAACAATACAATAATCAAAGTTTAAGAATATCAATTACATGGCAGGCGCAAAATCAAGAAATTCTTTTTTTTTCAAAAAAAATTTCCAAAGAAAAATTTTAAATTCAAAACATTTAAATTTATTAAAATATTTTCTTTTCATATTGAAATCATTTAAAGTTTGTTCAAATCGATTGAAAACAAAAGTTGAATTAACTTCCATACTAAACATGCCTAGTATATGACCTCACCCATCAGCTGACCAAAACTGGGTCAAGTCAAGAACCTTGACCTACATACGTTATGTACAAGTTACATCTGTGAATACATTAAACTTCTGTAAAATTCTGTCTTGAAACACCAAAAACATAATAAAATAAAATATTTAAAATTAACAAAATATTATTATAAATAACAATTAAATTGACATTTAAATTATTCAAATAAACACTTTCTAACTTTACCTTATTTTCAAATTCTATCAAAATTCTGTCACTGGTTTTAATTAAAATTTTATTATTCTTATTATAAATCTCTTTCTTTATTATTCTCACTTTATCAAATTACTTTGGGTGACTTAATTATTGTAATAACTCGATTTGCCACTTGGCATGTATTCATATATAATATCTTTCTCACTCTGACTCTAATACCACTAACAACTATAACTCATATGACACCAATCTCTATCACAACATCTATCAAACAGTCTCTAAACCCAACTTATCATTAAACTCAAATCGCCACATTCTCTCAATATATAAAAAAATACTCTCTAACCCTTTGTACCTAGGATAAGTGTCCCCCCCCCCAAAAGCTCATCCCATTATGTTGGTTCCTGGATTCTACCTAAGGTAACCCTTTCCGGCGCCAAACGGTCCCATCCCGTCCCAACCCTTTTGTTGCGGACTCCCACATTACACTACCCCCTTTTACAAAATTGCCATCCCCAAATCTCAATCTTATTACCTCACTTCAACTACAACAAAATAACATCATCAATTATAAACATCAATATATCACTCAATACTCTCCATATTTCCCCATAACTACTGTGTCAACATCAATATTTCTCAAATTCTATAACATACATTAACTCACACCAACATTACATTAACTCAAAACAATATTTTTCTCTCTACTACCATTTTAACTTTGACTTGGACTGATCTATAGGTCCCACAAAATATTTATCACCCAACATCTTTTATTATTTCTCACAAATCATTTAAACATCGCAACTTTATTAACTTACTTTTCTCATGATTTAAAACAACTATCAAAGTGAAAGCACATTTCAAAAATTGTGCAGATTACATTAAATACATATGATTATCAATTCTTACTTCTAACATCCTTGTTTCCCCTTTTTCTGACTCTAGTAATTTATGTTAACCGCCTGCCAGTCGGTTTAGTTATTTGCTTAGTTTCAAAAATACACACATTATATAAAACACATATTTCAATTCTTACTTCTAACACAAGAAAATAATACATTGAACACAATAAAATACAGAATGAACACAGTATACTGAATGTATGAAACCCTATTTATCAAAACAGAATACAAGCGTTTTTATTAGAGCAACATTGATTTAGCATTTTTAATTTACAAATTTTAAGCACGTTGCTCATCTGAGCAACCCCCTGGTCCACACACACTATTGTAATTTATGTAAGACTGTAGCGCCTTTTTGCTTCCACAAAGACTGCATATTTGGAGGAATTAGACATCTCCGTGTCTTTGCTTCGGCATTTACATTTTAACGTTTGTGGATATCAACATATCCTTGGTATATATTGAAACGCCCTTAAAACGGGTCTACCACCTGGCTATGCTGTCCCCACGCGGACAGAGTGGCAGCCGCTGTTCCATAGTTCCTGGATTTCCCCTAGTGTCACCCCCCATTTAATTTCTATTATAAACCAATTTCAAGTCAGCTATGGTCAAGGGACTTGATATGGCCATAGCTGGCCGCTAGCCAAAGCCACGATTAGTGCTGGTAAGGCAGTAATCGCCCGAAAAGTCGGGGAAATCTGACTTTCATTTCAATGCCTGTTCTACATTATCATTGTTATGTGCGACACGAGCGTCTATCAGGGTACAAATTAAATTTGTACGAAAAAGGTGTACCGCACATTTTCGCCATGTTGGCCTCCGATGGAGGTAACACTCTCTGTTACCCCCAACCCATTTCCCTATCTACTAGGGCACAGGCCACACTAGCAATAGCACCTTACTAACTAAATAATTAAATTAAATATCCAACATTATAATATGAAACCTTCCTCCATCATTAATCATTTAACTCATTCATGACTTTCTACACTTAGGTCACTTAAAATTTTCAAATTCATTATTAATAATTATTATATATCATCTTTCAGTTATTATTAAAACTTTTTAATTATTTTTTAATTTTTAATTATCATTTTTCTTTCACACAATTATTTCAAATCATCTCATTATTGAATTAAAATCCTTTCATTTGCGTTACACCTGTAAACATTTTTATTATACTTGATTCGTACTATAAAATTTCTATACTTACAGTCCATTTAAACTGACATACACAAAATATATACCATACACCAATACTTTCACCTCACCTCTGAAACATTTAACACAAATGTTAGTTTAAATCAAACAATTTATCCTTTAATTACCAAATTCACAAATCTCTTAAAAATAATTTAAATTCCTTAGAAAAGTTAATTATGCAACATTTAAATCAATCAAAATATTTAACACATCTCAAATTATTTTAATTAAATTAATTATTGGTAATACAAATTTATTGCTACCAGAACAGTTGCAATTTGTTAATTACTGTCTTCAAAATTAATTCGGTTATTTATTTAAATTGCAAACATTAATATTATTATTACAACAATCATCTACACACTTGTTTACTTGACATTCTACAATACACACAAATAAATTTACTACATTTTTATTTACAAACTTTTGTTATTAACTGTTCCATTTTTTCACACTTCATTGGCCAAATCTGCGAGGTCAAAAACCATAAAACAAAATATTTATAACTGTCCATTCATTGTTTATAGTTTAGCCTCCATCGTCAAAGATTAGTCTTTGTTTTATATAGCATTTTTCAATTTTATATTATTGTCTTGTGTGTCATAACCAAACAATTTCAATTTATCCGTTATACCATAATAATCATTCACCAAGTCTACGTTGAGTATTTTTGTTAAGTCTCCATCAGTAAATATATTCATTATCGGGTTAGTTACTTTTTTTTTATCAATTAAATCATTCTTATTTAAATATACTTCTAACCTTACTTTCCATTTATCATAATCTCCATTTAAATTATACAATTCTGTTTCTCTCTCAACATACAATTCTCTACTTAAATCTCTCTCGTCATAATACCATATCACACTCTCAAAATTACTCCAGACAGAGGGTACAAAATTATACAACAAATATAAACAACTCCAATCTTCTACTAACACGGGACTCTTGCCCTTCTTAAACAATACTTGTGAACACTCTGGTTCAGAAAAAATAAAGGAAAAATTTACCCTCTGCCCACTATACTATTTTTCCGCTCTCTCTGTAACTCATAAGCATACATTAACATTTCATAATCACATTCTACAAACTCATCAGTACTCTCAGATACTACATTTTCAATTACATCACTATTCTCAATCCTATTTTCATTATTTTCAACATCATCGTCATCATTTGTTAACTCTTTATCTAATACAACATTGCCATTACAACTTTCATTTGTATTACTCTTACTCTGTTCTACTTTATTCAAACTATTTTTTATTTCATTGGTATTTTCTAAACATTTATTCTTGTCTTGTATATCATTTATTAACTCATCAAATTTTACACTAATACTCTGCTGCAACTGAATATTCTGGTCTTTAATTTCTTTAAAATTAATCTCGTTTTGAATATTCTGCTGTTCGCATTTTATTTTCTGTTCATCTAATTTATTGTTAAAATCACTTTTCATCTCATTTAAAATTATTTCGTTACTATCAAAGCGTTTATTTAATTCTTTAAATTGGTTATTCTGCATGTCAAATTTGTTGTCCATTTTTCGTAAAAAACTCATTATATCTATTTCATCGGATTGTTTATTTTTATTGGTTGAAACTGGGGTCAACTGAATCCCAGAATCAACATTTGTTTCGCTTAATTGCGTTTGAGCAATAATTGGGGTAGAATGAATGATGACATTGCCGCCAACAGCTGTTTCTGTAACAGCGCTCGGCTCAACTGTCAGCATACCACTTTCATTCAGCGACTGCGACTCAAGGTCACTTTCACTCATTTCTATGTTAGTTATATTACTTTTAGTATTCTCAGACATTTTTACTTGATTTATTTTTACTTACGTAATAACCACCAATGATTAATCTCTTTTCAAAACTTATATTACAACATACATAAAATCAACCTTATACCATAATTACGCAAGTTCACATCAATACAATTTTACTTTCGCAACCGTACTTCATTCAATGTACTGTCAAAATGTAGGCTGGCGTAATACAACTTTTTTGTTATATTACATCCCGCTGTCACGGCACCAAATGTAACCCTCGGTTACTTTTTTATTTATTAATGAAACTGTAAACTCCCACTTACCTTTAACTTTAGATCTGGCCGGATCTCCAAGTGGGGACGAACCCCGTTCGTACGGCGATCTTGACAGCACATCAAATGAAATAAGGTTTTTGAATGAATTTAATTAACAAAATTTATCATTTGAAAGATACTGGTTTTTATTTTTTAAACATCTTAGACATGTATAAAATCAGAAAAAAAATTGTTACTCTCTCCACTGGTTTTTTAAATTTTGAATTACAGTCTTAGAAATATAATAATGAATACAAAAACATAATAATTACCTTACCTTCTATATAGCACACACAAACATAAACAGCCCAGCTTTGCTCACACACGCATTCACGCCATTAAAAACCCATTTTATTTTTATTACCCCACAGCCCTTAAACCTTTGTTGGAATACTACCCACCGGCAACGTGGTTTTCGTGCGCACTCATTATTACTCTTTTAAATTTATTTTTTGTGTCCGAAAATTAGATAGATATGTTCCCCACTGTTTGATCGACCGCGGTCACATAGTTTTAACTGTTATTTCACTTTTTTCTGGCACAATATAAAATTTTGTAAAGAGCCTACTTGGCTCGGTACCTGCAGGTACGATAGCTAGGCCAAACTGGGCCGAACAGCAAGGCGTTCGCCGCTAACTCGATTTCGCCGTTGTTCTGGAAGTCAAAGCCTCATGGTTGTTCGTCGTCCCTTCTTCCTATTTAATCCATGTAAAAGTTTGCCAGTGTATGATAGCATATATTTGTGTGGCACTGGCTGACGACACGAAATGGGCGTGACTTAATTTGCATATCCGTCGCCTCAGTCGATGAAAGTGGATTAAAATCGTTTCTGGGCCATCTTAGTTTTGGACGGTAGCGTCACCTCGCGCGCCTGGATGTATAATGCGTATGGGCGCGCTGTCACACTCAAACAAAGTTCTTGGAAATGAGGCTTGGTAAATTCTACCGATTGCACAACGTGATACTACTGCGTTGCCTTTGTTACAAACTGCTCTTACAACACGTGGTCTGTCTTTGTTGGAATAAAATTTACACAATACATTTATAAAACCCAAAAAATGCAATAAATAAAAATACCCATAAATTTGGCACGTTACAATACCCCCTCAATGAGAGATCTTCTGTAAAAACAGAAGAAATCTCATTGATAAAACCCCTAAGAGGACCGGTGAGGAACTGGTGCCAACAACCCCCTTTTGTTCTTACACTGCATGGGTACACGACCCCCCTGGCTCGGCGACTATGGACGCATCTGAACGAGATCACTGGACTTCTCTGTGCGAGATCCCAACACCGAAAAATCGAACAGACACGCAACACAGCGCACCTCACCTTCTATCATGCTACCCCAAAAATCCTCAATCCCTAGCTTGGACCATGCCAGATCCTCAACCGATATGTTTCCCCTTATATGCAAGCTGGGCTGCCTTTAGCAGATACTGGGCTCACACACACACACCCATTCTACATATTGTAAGGTTAACATATTCTTCAAAAATTTATTATCTCATTTAAGTGAAAAATCCAAAATTCAAACTAAAATATTTTATCAAAAAATTCTCTTCCTTAGTTTTTTGTTATAAAAAAAAATTAAATCAATTGAACATTTCTTAAAATAAGTAACATCCTTAAACTAACATGTGATTACACCTAGAGTCTAACAATACAATTCAATAATAATAAACACGGTTAGTACACAAACAATACAATAATCAAAGTTTAAGAATATCAATTACATGGCAGGCGCAAAATCAAGAAATTCTTTTTTTTTTCAAAAAAAATTTCCAAAGAAAAATTTTAAATTCAAAACATTTAAATTTATTAAAATATTTTCTTTTCATATTGAAATCATTTAAAGTTTGTTCAAATCGATTGAAAACAAAAGTTGAATTAACTTCCATACTAAACATACCTAGTATATGACCTCACCCATCAGCTGACCAAAACTGGGTCAAGTCAAGAACCTTGACCTACATACGTTATGTACAAGTTACATCTGCGAATACATTAAACTTCTGTAAAATTCTGTCTTGAAACACCAAAAACATAATAAAATAAAATATTTAAAATTAACAAAATATTATTATAAATAACAGTTAAATTGACATTTAAATTATTCAAATAAACACTTTCTAACTTTACCTTATTTTCAAATTCTATCAAAATTCTGTCACTGGTTTAAATTAAAATTTTATTATTCTTATTATAAATCTCTTTCTTTATTATTCTCACTTTATCAAATTACTTTGGGTGACTTAATTATTGTAATAACTCGATTTGCCACTTGGCATGTATTCATATATAATATCTTTCTCACTCTGACTCTAATACCACTAACAACTATAACTCATATGACACCAATCTCTATCACAACATCTATCAAACAGTCTCTAAACCCAACTTATCATTAAACTCAAATCGCCACATTCTCTCAATATATAAAAAAATACTCTCTAACCCTTTGTACCTAGGATAAGTGTTCCCCCCCCCCAAAAGCTCATCCCATTATGTTGGTTCCTGGATTCTACCTAAGGTAACCCTTTCCGGCGCCAAACGGTCCCATCCCGTCCCAACCCTTTTGTTGCGGACTCCCACATTACACTACCCCCTTTTACAAAATTGCCATCCCCAAATCTCAATCTTATTACCTCACTTCAACTACAACAAAATAACATCATCAATTATAAACATCAATATATCACTCAATACTCTCCATATTTCCCCATAACTACTGTGTCAACATCAATATTTCTCAAATTCTATAACATACATTAACTCACACCAATATTACATTAACTCAAAACAATATTTTTCTCTCTACTACCATTTTAACTTTGACTTGGACTGATCTATAGGTCCCACAAAATATTTATCACCCAACATCTTTTATTATTTCTCACAAATCATTTAAACATCGCAACTTTATTAACTTACTTTTCTCATGATTTAAAACAACTAACAAAGTGAAAGCACATTTCAAAAATTGTGCAGATTACATTAAATACATATGATTATCAATTCTTACTTCTAACATCCTTGTTTCCCCTTTTTCTGACTCTAGTAATTTATGTTAACCGCCTGCCAGTCGGTTTAGTTATTTGCTTAGTTTCAAAAATACACACATTATATAAAACACATATTTCAATTCTTACTTCTAACACAAGAAAATAATACATTGAACACAATAAAATACAGAATGAACACAGTATACTGAATGTATGAAACCCTATTTATCAAAACAGAATACAAGCGTTTTTATTAGAGCAACATTGATTTAGCATTTTTAATTTACAAATTTTAAGCACGTTGCTCATCTGAGCAACCCCCTGGTCCACACACACTATTGTAATTTATGTAAGACTGTAGCGCCTTTTTGCTTCCACAAAGACTGCATATTTGGAGGAATTAGACATCTCCGTGTCTTTGCTTCGGCATTTACATTTTAACGTTTGTGGATATCAACATATCCTTGGTATATATTGAAACGCCCTTAAAACGGGTCTACCACCTGGCTATGCTGTCCCCACGCGGACAGAGTGGCAGCCGCTGTTCCATAGTTCCTGGATTTCCCCTAGTGTCACCCCCCATTTAATTTCTATTATAAACCAATTTCAAGTCAGCTATGGTCAAGGGACTTGATATGGCCATAGCTGGCCGCTAGCCAAAGCCACGATTAGTGCTGGTAAGGCAGTAATCGCCCGAAAAGTCGGGGAAATCTGACTTTCATTTCAATGCCTGTTCTACATTATCATTGTTATGTGCGACACGAGCGTCTATCAGGGTACAAATTAAATTTGTACGAAAAAGGTGTACCGCACATTTTCGCCATGTTGGCCTCCGATGGAGGTAACACTCTCTGTTACCCCCAACCCATTTCCCTATCTACTAGGGCACAGGCCACACTAGCAATAGCACCTTACTAACTAAATAATTAAATTAAATATCCAACATTATAATATGAAACCTTCCTCCATCATTAATCATTTAACTCATTCATGACTTTCTACACTTAGGTCACTTAAAATTTTCAAATTCATTATTAATAATTATTATATATCATCTTTCAGTTATTATTAAAACTTTTTAATTATTTTTTAATTTTTAATTATCATTTTTCTTTCACACAATTATTTCAAATCATCTCATTATTGAATTAAAATCCTTTCATTTGCGTTACACCTGTAAACATTTTTATTATACTTGATTCGTACTATAAAATTTCTATACTTACAGTCCATTTAAACTGACATACACAAAATATATACCATACACCAATACTTTCACCTCACCTCTGAAACATTTAACACAAATGTTAGTTTAAATCAAACAATTTATCCTTTAATTACCAAATTTACAAATCTCTTAAAAATAATTTAAATTCCTTAGAAAAGTTAATTATGCAACATTTAAATCAATCAAAATATTTAACACATCTCAAATTATTTTAATTAAATTAATTATTGGTAATACAAATTTATTGCTACCAGAACAGTTGCAATTTGTTAATTACTGTCTTCAAAATTAATTCGGTTATTTATTTAAATTGCAAACATTAATATTATTATTACAACAATCATCTACACACTTGTTTACTTGACATTCTACAATACACACAAATAAATTTACTACATTTTTATTTACAAACTTTTGTTATTAACTGTTCCATTTTTTCACACTTCATTGTCCAAATCTGCGAGGTCAAAAACCATAAAACAAAATATTTACAACTGTCCATTCATTGTTTATAGTTTAGCCTCCATCGTCAAAGATTAGTCTTTGTTTTATATAGCACTTTTCAATTTTATTAACCCACATATTATTGTCTTGTGTGTCATAACCAAACAATTTCAATTTATCCGTTATACCATAATAATCATTCACCAAGTCTACGTTAAGTATTTTTGTTAAGTCTCCATCAGTAAATATATTCATTATCGGGTTAGTTACTTTTTTCTTATCAATTAAATCATTATTATTTAAATATACTTCTAACCTTACTTTCCATTTATCATAATCTCCATTTAAATTATACAATTCTGTTTCTCTCTCAACATACAATTCTCTACTTAAATCTCTCTCGTCATAATACCATATCACACTCTCAAAATTACTCCAGACAGAGGGTACAAAATTATACAACAAATATAAACAACTCCAATCTTCTACTAACACGGGACTCTTGCCCTTCTTAAACAATACTTGTGAACACTCTGGTTCAGAAAAAATAAAGGAAAAATTTACCCTCTGCCCACTATACTATTTTTCCGCTCTCTCTGTAACTCATAAGCATACATTAACATTTCATAATCACATTCTACAAACTCATCAGTACTCTCAGATACTACATTTTCAATTACATCACTATTCTCAATCCTATTTTCATTATTTTCAACATCATCGTCATCATTTGTTAACTCTTTATCTAATACAACATTGCCATTACAACTTTCATTTGTATTACTCTTACTCTGTTCTACTTTATTCAAACTATTTTTTATTTCATTGGTATTTTCTAAACATTTATTCTTGTCTTGTATATCATTTATTAACTCATCAAATTTTACACTAATACTCTGCTGCAACTGAATATTCTGCTGTTCGCATTTTATTTTCTGTTCATCTAATTTATTGTTAAAATCACTTTTCATCTCATTTAAAATTACTTCGTTACTATCAAAGCGTTTAGTTAATTCTTTAAATTGGTTATTCTGCATGTCAAATTTGTTGTCCATTTTTCGTAAAAAACTCATTATATCTATTTCATCGGATTGTTTATTTTTATTGGTTGAAACGGGGGTCAACTGAATCCCAGAATCAACATTTGTTTCGCTTAATTGCGTTTGAGCAATAATTGGGGTAGAATGAATGATGACATTGCCGCCAACAGCTGTTTCTGTAACAGCGCTCGGCTCAACTGTCAGCATACCACTTTCATTCAGCGACTGTGACTCAAGGTCACTTTCACTCATTTCTATGTTAGTTATATTACTTTTAGTATTCTCAGACATTTTTACTTGATTTATTTTTACTTACGTAATAACCACCAATGATTAATCTCTTTTCAAAACTTATATTACAACATACATAAAATCAACCTTATACCATAATTACGCAAGTTCACATCAATACAATTTTACTTTCGCAACCGTACTTCATTCAATGTACTGTCAAAATGTAGGCTGGCGTAATACAACTTTGTTGTTATATTACATCCCGCTGTCACGGCACCAAATGTAACCCTCGGTTACTTTTTTATTTATTAATGAAACTGTAAACTCCCACTTACCTTTAACTTTAGATCTGGCCGGATCTCCAAGTGGGGACGAACCCCGTTCGTACGGCGAACTTGACAGCACATCAAATGAAATAAGGTTTTTGAATGAATATAATTAACAAAATTTATCATTTGAAAGATACTGGTTTTTATTTTTTAAACATCTTAGACATGTATAAAATCAGAAAAAAAATTGCTACTCTCTCCACTGGTTTTTTAAATTTTGAATTACAGTCTTAGAAATATAATAATGAATACAAAAACATAATAATTACCTTACCTTCTATATAGCACACACAAACATAAACAGCCCAGCTTTGCTCACACACGCATTCACGCCATTAAAAACCCATTTTATTTTTATTACCCCACAGCCCTTAAACCTTTGTTGGAATACTACCCACCGGCAACGTGGTTTTCGTGCGCACTCATTATTACTCTTTTAAATTTATTTTTTGTGTCCAAAAATTAGATAGATATGTTCCCCACTGTTTGATCGACCGTGGTCACATAGTTTTAACTGTTATTTCACTTTTTTCTGGCACAATATGAAATTTTGTAAAGAGCCTACTTGGCTCGGTACCTGCAGGTACGATAGCTAGGCCAAACTGGGCCGAACAGCAAGGCGTTCGCCGCTAACTCGATTTCGTCGTTGTTCTGGAAGTCAAAGCCTCATGGTTGTTCGTCGTCCCTTCTTCCTATTTAATCCATGTAAAAGTTTGCCAGTGTATGATAGCATATATTTGTGTGGCACTGGCTGACGACACGAAATGGGCGTGACTTAATTTGCATATCCGTCGCCTCAGTCGATGAAAGTGGATTAAAATCGTTTCTGGGCCATCTTAGTTTTGGACGGTAGCGTCACCTCGCGCGCCTGGATGTATAATGCGTATGGGCGCGCTGTCACACTCAAACAAAGTTCTTGGAAATGAGGCTTGGTAAATTCTACCGATTGCACAACGTGATACTACTGCGTTGCCTTTGTTACAAACTGCTCTTACAACACGTGGTCTGTCTTTG
Organism: Magicicada septendecula; assembly: GCA_034769895.1. Taxonomy (NCBI): domain Eukaryota; kingdom Metazoa; phylum Arthropoda; class Insecta; order Hemiptera; family Cicadidae; genus Magicicada; species Magicicada septendecula. The sequence continues at coordinate 23,855 of JAWRYS010000715.1, read as the reverse complement.
TTGGAATAAAATTTACACAATACATTTATAAAACCCAAAAAATGCAATAAATAAAAATACCCATAAATTTGGCACGTTACAATACCCCCTCAATGAGAGATCTTCTGTAAAAACAGAAGAAATCTCATTGATAAAACCCCTAAGAGGACCGGTGAGGAACTGGTGCCAACAACCCCCTTTTGTTCTTACACTGCATGGGTACACGACCCCCCTGGCTCGGCGACTATGGACGCATCTGAACGAGATCACTGGACTTCTCTGTGCGAGATCCCAACACCGAAAAATCGAACAGACACGCAACACAGCGCACCTCACCTTCTATCATGCTACCCCAAAAATCCTCAATCCCTAGCTTGGACCATGCCAGATCCTCAACCGATATGTTTCCCCTTATATGCAAGCTGGGCTGCCTTTAGCAGATACTGGGCTCACACACACACACCCATTCTACATATTGTAAGGTTAACATATTCTTCAAAAATTTATTATCTCATTTAAGTGAAAAATCCAAAATTCAAACTAAAATATTTTATCAAAAAATTCTCTTCCTTAGTTTTTTGTTATAAAAAAAAATTAAATCAATTGAACATTTCTTAAAATAAGTAACATCCTTAAACTAACATGTGATTACACCTAGAGTCTAACAATACAATTCAATAATAATAAACACGGTTAGTACACAAACAATACAATAATCAAAGTTTAAGAATATCAATTACATGGCAGGCGCAAAATCAAGAAATTCTTTTTTTTTTCAAAAAAAATTTCCAAAGAAAAATTTTAAATTCAAAACATTTAAATTTATTAAAATATTTTCTTTTCATATTGAAATCATTTAAAGTTTGTTCAAATCGATTGAAAACAAAAGTTGAATTAACTTCCATACTAAACATGCCTAGTATATGACCTCACCCATCAGCTGACCAAAACTGGGTCAAGTCAAGAACCTTGACCTACATACGTTATGTACAAGTTACATCTGTGAATACATTAAACTTCTGTAAAATTATGTCTTGAAACACCAAAAACATAATAAAATAAAATATTTAAAATTAACAAAACATTATTATAAATAACAATTAAATTGACATTTAAATTATTCAAATAAACACTTTCTAACTTTACCTTATTTTCAAATTCTATCAAAATTCTGTCACTGGTTTTAATTAAAATTTTATTATTCTTATTATAAATCTCTTTCTTTATTATTCTCACTATATCAAATTACTTTGGGTGACTTAATTATTGTAATAACTCGATTTGCCACTTGGCATGTATTCATATATAATATCTTTCTCACTCTGACTCTAATACCACTAACAACTATAACTCATATGACACCCATCTCTATCACAACATCTATCAAACAGTCTCTAAACCCAACTTATCATTAAACTCAAATCGCCACATTCTCTCAATATATAAAAAAATACTCTCTAACCCTTTGTACCTAGGATAAGTGTTCCCCCCCCCCCCGAAAAGCTCATCCCATTATGTTGGTTCCTGGATTCTACCTAAGGTAACCCTTTCCGGCGCCAAACGGTCCCATCCCGTCCCAACCCTTTTGTTGCGGACTCCCACATTACACTACCCCCTTTTACAAAATTGCCATCCCCAAATCTCAATCTTATTACCTCACTTCAACTACAACAAAATAACATCATCAATTATAAACATCAATATATCACTCAATACTCTCCATATTTCCCCATAACTACTGTGTCAACATCAATATTTCTCAAATTCTATAACATACATTAACTCACACCAACATTATATTAACTCAAAACAATATTTTTCTCTCTACTACCATTTTAACTTTGACTTGGACTGATCTATAGGTCCCACAAAATATTTATCACCCAACATCTTTTATTATTTCTCACAAATCATTTAAACATCGCAACTTTATTAACTTACTTTTCTCATGATTTAAAACAATGTTTTTAACACATTACAACCTTATATTTAACGTTAATTACCTGGAATATTAATAAACAATTTAACAGTGACATTTTATTACTGATCAGCTGACATTCCTAACAAAGTGAAAGCACATTTCAAAAATTGTGCAGATTACATTAAATACATATGATTATCAATTCTTACTTCTAACATCCTTGTTTCCCCTTTTTCTGACTCTAGTAATTTATGTTAACCGCCTGCCAGTCGGTTTAGTTATTTGCTTAGTTTCAAAAATACACACATTATATAAAACACATATTTCAATTCTTACTTCTAACACAAGAAAATAATACTTTGAACACAATAAAATACAGAATGAACACAGTATACTGAATGTATGAAACCCTATTTATCAAAACAGAATACAAGCGTTTTTATTAGAGCAACATTGATTTAGCATTTTTAATTTACAAATTTTAAGCACGTTGCTCATCTGAGCAACCCCCTGGTCCACACACATTATTGTAATTTATGTAAGACTGTAGCGCCTTTTTGCTTCCACAAAGACTGCATATTTTGAGGAATTAGACATCTCCGTGTCTTTGCTTCGGCATTTACATTTTAACGTTTGTGGATATCAACATATCCTTGGTATATATTGAAACGCCCTTAAAACGGGTCTACCACCTGGCTATGCTGTCCCCACGCGGACAGAGTGGCAGCCGCTGTTCCATAGTTCCTGGATTTCCCCTAGTGTCACCCCCCATTTAATTTCTATTATAAACCAATTTCAAGTCAGCTATGGTCAAGGGACTTGATATGGCCATAGCTGGCCGCTAGACAAAGCCACGATTAGTGCTGGTAAGGCAGTAATCGCCCGAAAAGTCGGGGAAATCTGACTTTCATTTCAATGCCTGTTCTACATTATCATTGTTATGTGCGACGCGAGCGTCTATCAGGGTACAAATTAAATTTGTACGAAAAAGGTGTACCGCACATTTTCGCCATGTTGGCCTCCGATGGAGGTAACACTCTCTGTTACCCCCAACCCATTTCCCTATCTACTAGGGCACAGGCCACACTAGCAATAGCACCTTACTAACTAAATAATTAAATTAAATATCCAACATTATAATATGAAACCTTCCTCCATCATTAATCATTTAACTCATTCATGACTTTCTACACTTAGGTCACTTAAAATTTTCAAATTCATTATTAGTAATTATTATATATCATCTTTCAGTTATTATTAAAACTTTTTAATTATTTTTTAATTTTTAATTATCATTTTTCTTTCACACAATTATTTCAAATCATCTCATTATTGAATTAAAATCCTTTCATTTGCGTTACACCTGTAAACATTTTTATTATACTTGATTCGTACTATAAAATTTCTATACTTACAGTCCATTTAAACTGACATACACAAAATATATACCATACACCAATACTTTCACCTCACCTCTGAAACATTTAACACAAATGTTAGTTTAAATCAAACAATTTATCCTTTAATTACCAAATTCACAAATCTCTTAAAAATAATTTAAAATCCTTAGAAAAGTTAATTATGCAACATTTAAATCAATCAAAATATTTAACACATCTCAAATTATTTTAATTAAATTAATTATTGGTAATACAAATTTATTGCTACCAGAACAGTTGCAATTTGTTAATTACTGTCTTCAAAATTAATTCGGTTATTTATTTAAATTGCAAACATTAATATTATTATTACAACAATCATCTACACACTTGTTTACTTGACATTCTACAATACACACAAATAAATTTACTACATTTTTATTTACAAACTTTTGTTATTAACTGTTCCATTTTTTCACACTTCATTGTCCAAATCTGCGAGGTCAAAAACCATAAAACAAAATATTTATAACTGTCCATTCATTGTTTATAGTTTAGCCTCCATCGTCAAAGATTAGTCTTTGTTTTATATAGCACTTTTCAATTTTATTAACCCACATATTATTGTCTTGTGTGTCATAACCAAACAATTTCAATTTATCCGTTATACCATAATAATCATTCACCAAGTCTACGTTAAGTATTTTTGTTAAGTCTCCATCAGTAAATATATTCATTATCGGGTTAGTTACTTTTTTCTTATCAATTAAATCATTATTATTTAAATATACTTCTAACCTTACTTTCCATTTATCATAATCTCCATTTAAATTATACAATTCTGTTTCTCTCTCAACATACAATTCTCTACTTAAATCTCTCTCGTCATAATACCATATCACACTCTCAAAATTACTCCAGACAGAGGGTACAAAATTATACAACAAATATAAACAACTCCAATCTTCTACTAACACGGGACTCTTGCCCTTCTTAAACAATACTTGTGAACACTCTGGTTCAGAAAAAATAAAGGAAAAATTTACCCTCTGCCCACTATACTATTTTTCTGCTCTCTCTGTAACTCATAAGCATACATTAACATTTCATAATCACATTCTACAAACTCATCAGTACTCTCAGATACTACATTTTCAATTACATCACTATTCTCAATCCTATTTTCATTATTTTCAACATCATCGTCATCATTTGTTAACTCTTTATCTAATACAACATTGCCATTACAACTTTCATTTGTATTACTCTTACTCTGTTCTACTTTATTCAAACTATTTTTTATTTCATTGGTATTTTCTAAACATTTATTCTTGTCTTGTATATCATTTATTAACTCATCAAATTTTACACTAATACTCTGCTGCAACTGAATATTCTGCTGTTCGCATTTTATTTTCTGTTCATCTAATTTATTGTTAAAATCACTTTTCATCTCATTTAAAATTATTTCGTTACTATCAAAGCGTTTAGTTAATTCTTTAAATTGGTTATTCTGCATGTCAAATTTGTTGTCCATTTTTCGTAAAAAACTCATTATATCTATTTCATCGGATTGTTTATTTTTATTGGTTGAAACGGGGGTCAACTGAATCCCAGAATCAACATTTGTTTCGCTTAATTGCGTTTGAGCAATAATTGGGGTAGAATGAATGATGACATTGCCGCCAACAGCTGTTTCTGTAACAGCGCTCGGCTCAACTGTCAGCATACCACTTTCATTCAGCGACTGCGACTCAAGGTCACTTTCACTCATTTCTATGTTAGTTATATTACTTTTAGTATTCTCAGACATTTTTACTTGATTTATTTTTACTTACGTAATAACCACCAATGATTAATCTCTTTTCAAAACTTATATTACAACATACATAAAATCAACCTTATACCATAATTACGCAAGTTCACATCAATACAATTTTACTTTCGCAACCGTACTTCATTCAATGTACTGTCAAAATGTAGGCTGGCGTAATACAACTTTGTTGTTATATTACATCCCGCTGTCACGGCACCAAATGTAACCCTCGGTTACTTTTTTATTTATTAATGAAACTGTAAACTCCCACTTACCTTTAACTTTAGATCTGGCCGGATCTCCAAGTGGGGACGAACCCCGTTCGTACGGCGAACTTGACAGCACATCAAATGAAATAAGGTTTTTGAATGAATATAATTAACAAAATTTATCATTTGAAAGATACTGGTTTTTATTTTTTAAACATCTTAGACATGTATAAAATCAGAAAAAAAATTGCTACTCTCTCCACTGGTTTTTTAAATTTTGAATTACAGTCTTAGAAATATAATAATGAATACAAAAACATAATAATTACCTTACCTTCTATATAGCACACACAAACATAAACAGCCCAGCTTTGCTCACACACGCATTCACGCCATTAAAAACCCATTTTATTTTTATTACCCCACAGCCCTTAAACCTTTGTTGGAATACTACCCACCGGCAACGTGGTTTTCGTGCGCACTCATTATTACTCTTTTAAATTTATTTTTTGTGTCCAAAAATTAGATAGATATGTTCCCCACTGTTTGATCGACCGCGGTCACATAGTTTTAACTGTTATTTCACTTTTTTCTGGCACAATATGAAATTTTGTAAAGAGCCTACTTGGCTCGGTACCTGCAGGTACGATAGCTAGGCCAAACTGGGCCGAACAGCAAGGCGTTCGCCGCTAACTCGATTTCGTCGTTGTTCTGGAAGTCAAAGCCTCATGGTTGTTCGTCGTCCCTTCTTCCTATTTAATCCATGTAAAAGTTTGCCAGTGTATGATAGCATATATTTGTGTGGCACTGGCTGACGACACGAAATGGGCGTGACTTAATTTGCATATCCGTCGCCTCAGTCGATGAAAGTGGATTAAAATCGTTTCTGGGCCATCTTAGTTTTGGACGGTAGCGTCACCTCGCGCGCCTGGATGTATAATGCGTATGGGCGCACTGTCACACTCAAACAAAGTTCTTGGAAATGAGGCTTGGTAAATTCTACCGATTGCACAACGTGATACTACTGCGTTGCCTTTGTTACAAACTGCTCTTACAACACGTGGTCTGTCTTTGTTGGAATAAAATTTACACAATACATTTATAAAACCCAAAAAATGCAATAAATAAAAATACCCATAAATTTGGCACGTTACAATACCCCCTCAATGAGAGATCTTCTGTAAAAACAGAAGAAATCTCATTGATAAAACCCCTAAGAGGACCGGTGAGGAACTGGTGCCAACAACCCCCTTTTGTTCTTACACTGCATGGGTACACGACCCCCCTGGCTCGGCGACTATGGACGCATCTGAACGAGATCACTGGACTTCTCTGTGCGAGATCCCAACACCGAAAAATCGAACAGACACGCAACACAGCGCACCTCACCTTCAATCATGCTACCCCAAAAATCCTCAATCCCTAGCTTGGACCATGCCAGATCCTCAACCGATATGTTTCCCCTTATATGCAAGCTGGGCTGCCTTTAGCAGATACTGGGCTCACACACACACACCCATTCTACATATTGTAAGGTTAACATATTCTTCAAAAATTTATTATCTCATTTAAGTGAAAAATCCAAAATTCAAACTAAAATATTTTATCAAAAAATTCTCTTCCTTAGTTTTTTGTTATCAAAAAAAATTAAATCAATTGAACATTTCTTAAAATAAGTAACATCCTTAAACTAACATGTGATTACACCTAGAGTCTAACAATACAATTCAATAATAATAAACACGGTTAGTACACAAACAATACAATAATCAAAGTTTAAGAATATCAATTACATGGCAGGCGCAAAATCAAGAAATTCTTTTTTTTTTCAAAAAAAATTTCCAAAGAAAAATTTTAATTTCAAAACATTTAAATTTATTAAAATATTTTCTTTTCATATTGAAATCATTTAAAGTTTGTTCAAATCGATTGAAAACAAAAGTTGAATTAACTTCCATACTAAACATGCCTAGTATATGACCTCACCCATCAGCTGACCAAAACTGGGTCAAGTCAAGAACCTTGACCTACATACGTTATGTACAAGTTACATCTGTATACATTAAACTTCTGTAAAATTCTGTCTTGAAACACCAAAAACATAATAAAATAAAATATTTAAAATTAACAAAATATTATTATAAATAACAATTAAATTGACATTTAAATTATTCAAATAAACACTTTCTAACTTTACCTTATTTTCAAATTCTATCAAAATTCTGTCACTGGTTTTAATTAAAATTTTATTATTATTATAAATCTCTTTCTTTATTATTCTCACTATATCAAATTACTTTGGGTGACTTAATTATTGTAATAACTCGATTTGCCACTTGGCATGTATTCATATATAATATCTTTCTCACTCTGACTCTAATACCACTAACAACTATAACTCATATGACACCCATCTCTATCACAACATCTATCAAACAGTCTCTAAACCCAACTTATCATTAAACTCAAATCGCCACATTCTCTCAATATATAAAAAAATACTCTCTAACCCTTTGTACCTAGGATAAGTGTTCCCCCCCCCCCGAAAAGCTCATCCCATTATGTTGGTTCCTGGATTCTACCTAAGGTAACCCTTTCCGGCGCCAAACGGTCCCATCCCGTCCCAACCCTTTTGTTGCGGACTCCCACATTACACTACCCCCTTTTACAAAATTGCCATCCCCAAATCTCAATCTTATTACCTCACTTCAACTACAACAAAATAACATCATCAATTATAAACATCAATATATCACTCAATACTCTCCATATTTCCCCATAACTACTGTGTCAACATCAATATTTCTCAAATTCTATAACATACATTAACTCACACCAACATTATATTAACTCAAAACAATATTTTTCTCTCTACTACCATTTTAACTTTGACTTGGACTGATCTATAGGTCCCACAAAATATTTATCACCCAACATCTTTTATTATTTCTCACAAATCATTTAAACATCGCAACTTTATTAACTTACTTTTCTCATGATTTAAAACAATGTTTTTAACACATTACAACCTTATATTTAACGTTAATTACCTGGAATATTAATAAACAATTTAACAGTGACATTTTATTACTGATCAGCTGACATTCCTAACAAAGTGAAAGCACATTTCAAAAATTGTGCAGATTACATTAAATACATATGATTATCAATTCTTACTTCTAACATCCTTGTTTCCCCTTTTTCTGACTCTAGTAATTTATGTTAACCGCCTGCCAGTCGGTTTAGTTATTTGCTTAGTTTCAAAAATACACACATTATATAAAACACATATTTCAATTCTTACTTCTAACACAAGAAAATAATACTTTGAACACAATAAAATACAGAATGAACACAGTATACTGAATGTATGAAACCCTATTTATCAAAACAGAATACAAGCGTTTTTATTAGAGCAACATTGATTTAGCATTTTTAATTTACAAATTTTAAGCACGTTGCTCATCTGAGCAACCCCCTGGTCCACACACATTATTGTAATTTATGTAAGACTGTAGCGCCTTTTTGCTTCCACAAAGACTGCATATTTTGAGGAATTAGACATCTCCGTGTCTTTGCTTCGGCATTTACATTTTAACGTTTGTGGATATCAACATATCCTTGGTATATATTGAAACGCCCTTAAAACGGGTCTACCACCTGGCTATGCTGTCCCCACGCGGACAGAGTGGCAGCCGCTGTTCCATAGTTCCTGGATTTCCCCTAGTGTCACCCCCCATTTAATTTCTATTATAAACCAATTTCAAGTCAGCTATGGTCAAGGGACTTGATATGGCCATAGCTGGCCGCTAGACAAAGCCACGATTAGTGCTGGTAAGGCAGTAATCGCCCGAAAAGTCGGGGAAATCTGACTTTCATTTCAATGCCTGTTCTACATTATCATTGTTATGTGCGACGCGAGCATCTATCAGGGTACAAATTAAATTTGTACGAAAAAGGTGTACCGCACATTTTCGCCATGTTGGCCTCCGATGGAGGTAACACTCTCTGTTACCCCCAACCCATTTCCCTATCTATTAGGGCACAGGCCACACTAGCAATAGCACCTTACTAACTAAATAATTAAATTAAATATCCAACATTATAATATGAAACCTTCCTCCATCATTAATCATTTAACTCATTCATGACTTTCTACACTTAGGTCACTTAAAATTTTCAAATTCATTATTAGTAATTATTATATATCATCTTTCAGTTATTATTAAAACTTTTTAATTATTTTTTAATTTTTAATTATCATTTTTCTTTCACACAATTATTTCAAATCATCTCATTATTGAATTAAAATCCTTTCATTTGCGTTACACCTGTAAACATTTTTATTATACTTGATTCGTACTATAAAATTTCTATACTTACAGTCCATTTAAACTGACATACACAAAATATATACCATACACCAATACTTTCACCTCACCTCTGAAACATTTAACACAAATGTTAGTTTAAATCAAACAATTTATCCTTTAATTACCAAATTCACAAATCTCTTAAAAATAATTTAAATTCCTTAGAAAAGTTAATTATGCAACATTTAAATCAATCAAAATATTTAACACATCTCAAATTATTTTAATTAAATTAATTATTGGTAATACAAATTTATTGCTACCAGAACAGTTGCAATTTGTTAATTACTGTCTTCAAAATTAATTCGGTTATTTATTTAAATTGCAAACATTAATATTATTATTACAACAATCATCTACACACTTGTTTACTTGACATTCTACAATACACACAAATAAATTTACTACATTTTTATTTACAAACTTTTGTTATTAACTGTTCCATTTTTTCACACTTCATTGTCCAAATCTGCGAGGTCAAAAACCATAAAACAAAATATTTATAACTGTCCATTCATTGTTTATAGTTTAGCCTCCATCGTCAAAGATTAGTCTTTGTTTTATATAGCACTTTTCAATTTTATTAACCCACATATTATTGTCTTGTGTGTCATAACCAAACAATTTCAATTTATCCGTTATACCATAATAATCATTCACCAAGTCTACGTTAAGTATTTTTGTTAAGTCTCCATCAGTAAATATATTCATTATCGGGTTAGTTACTTTTTTCTTATCAATTAAATCATTATTATTTAAATATACTTCTAACCTTACTTTCCATTTATCATAATCTCCATTTAAATTATACAATTCTGTTTCTCTCTCAACATACAATTCTCTACTTAAATCTCTCTCGTCATAATACCATATCACACTCTCAAAATTACTCCAGACAGAGGGTACAAAATTATACAACAAATATAAACAACTCCAATCTTCTACTAACACGGGACTCTTGCCCTTCTTAAACAATACTTGTGAACACTCTGGTTCAGAAAAAATAAAGGAAAAATTTACCCTCTGCCCACTATACTATTTTTCTGCTCTCTCTGTAACTCATAAGCATACATTAACATTTCATAATCACATTCTACAAACTCATCAGTACTCTCAGATACTACATTTTCAATTACATCACTATTCTCAATCCTATTTTCATTATTTTCAACATCATCGTCATCATTTGTTAACTCTTTATCTAATACAACATTGCCATTACAACTTTCATTTGTATTACTCTTACTCTGTTCTACTTTATTCAAACTATTTTTTATTTCATTGGTATTTTCTAAACATTTATTCTTGTCTTGTATATCATTTATTAACTCATCAAATTTTACACTAATACTCTGCTGCAACTGAATATTCTGCTGTTCGCATTTTATTTTCTGTTCATCTAATTTATTGTTAAAATCACTTTTCATCTCATTTAAAATTATTTCGTTACTATCAAAGCGTTTAGTTAATTCTTTAAATTGGTTATTCTGCATGTCAAATTTGTTGTCCATTTTTCGTAAAAAACTCATTATATCTATTTCATCGGATTGTTTATTTTTATTGGTTGAAACGGGGGTCAACTGAATCCCAGAATCAACATTTGTTTCGCTTAATTGCGTTTGAGCAATAATTGGGGTAGAATGAATGATGACATTGCCGCCAACAGCTGTTTCTGTAACAGCGCTCGGCTCAACTGTCAGCATACCACTTTCATTCAGCGACTGCGACTCAAGGTCACTTTCACTCATTTCTATGTTAGTTATATTGCTTTTAGTATTCTCAGACATTTTTACTTGATTTATTTTTACTTACGTAATAACCACCAATGATTAATCTCTTTTCAAAACTTATATTACAACATACATAAAATCAACCTTATACCATAATTACGCAAGTTCACATCAATACAATTTTACTTTCGCAACCGTACTTCATTCAATGTACTGTCAAAATGTAGGCTGGCGTAATACAACTTTGTTGTTATATTACATCCCGCTGTCACGGCACCAAATGTAACCCTCGGTTACTTTTTTATTTATTAATGAAACTGTAAACTCCCACTTACCTTTAACTTTAGATCTGGCCGGATCTCCAAGTGGGGACGAACCCCGTTCGTACGGCGAACTTGACAGCACATCAAATGAAATAAGGTTTTTGAATGAATATAATTAACAAAATTTATCATTTGAAAGATACTGGTTTTTATTTTTTAAACATCTTAGACATGTATAAAATCAGAAAAAAAATTGCTACTCTCTCCACTGGTTTTTTAAATTTTGAATTACAGTCTTAGAAATATAATAATGAATACAAAAACATAATAATTACCTTACCTTCTATATAGCACACACAAACATAAACAGCCCAGCTTTGCTCACACACGCATTCACGCCATTAAAAACCCATTTTATTTTTATTACCCCACAGCCCTTAAACCTTTGTTGGAATACTACCCACCGGCAACGTGGTTTTCGTGCGCACTCATTATTACTCTTTTAAATTTATTTTTTGTGTCCAAAAATTAGATAGATATGTTCCCCACTGTTTGATCGACCGCGGTCACATAGTTTTAACTGTTATTTCACTTTTTTCTGGCACAATATGAAATTTTGTAAAGAGCCTACTTGGCTCGGTACCTGCAGGTACGATAGCTAGGCCAAACTGGGCCGAACAGCAAGGCGTTCGCCGCTAACTCGATTTCGTCGTTGTTCTGGAAGTCAAAGCCTCATGGTTGTTCGTCGTCCCTTCTTCCTATTTAATCCATGTAAAAGTTTGCCAGTGTATGATAGCATATATTTGTGTGGCACTGGCTGACGACACGAAATGGGCGTGACTTAATTTGCATATCCGTCGCCTCAGTCGATGAAAGTGGATTAAAATCGTTTCTGGGCCATCTTAGTTTTGGACGGTAGCGTCACCTCGCGCGCCTGGATGTATAATGCGTATGGGCGCGCTGTCACACTCAAACAAAGTTCTTGGAAATGAGGCTCGGTAAATTCTACCGATTGCACAACGTGATACTACTGCGTTGCCTTTGTTACAAACTGCTCTTACAACACGTGGTCTGTCTTTGTTGGAATAAAATTTACACAATACATTTATAAAACCCAAAAAATGCAATAAATAAAAATACCCATAAATTTGGCACGTTACAATACCCCCTCAATGAGAGATCTTCTGTAAAAACAGAAGAAATCTCATTGATAAAACCCCTAAGAGGACCGGTGAGGAACTGGTGCCAACAACCCCCTTTTGTTCTTACACTGCATGGGTACACGACCCCCCTGGCTCGGCGACTATTGACGCATCTGAACGAGATCACTGGACTTCTCTGTGCGAGATCCCAACACCGAAAAATCGAACAGACACGCAACACAGCGCACCTCACCTTCTATCATGCTACCCCAAAAATCCTCAATCCCTAGCTTGGACCATGCCAGATCCTCAACCGATATGTTTCCCCTTATATGCAAGCTGGGCTGCCTTTAGCAGATACTGGGCTCACACACACACACCCATTCTACATATTGTAAGGTTAACATATTCTTCAAAAATTTATTATCTCATTTAAGTGAAAAATCCAAAATTCAAACTAAAATATTTTATCAAAAAATTCTCTTCCTTAGTTTTTTGTTATAAAAAAAAATTAAATCAATTGAACATTTCTTAAAATAAGTAACATCCTTAAACTAACATGTGATTACACCTAGAGTCTAACAATACAATTCAATAATAATAAACACGGTTAGTACACAAACAATACAATAATCAAAGTTTAAGAATATCAATTACATGGCAGGCGCAAAATCAAGAAATTCTTTTTTTTTTCAAAAAAAATTTCCAAAGAAAAATTTTAAATTCAAAACATTTAAATTTATTAAAATATTTTCTTTTCATATTGAAATCATTTAAAGTTTGTTCAAATCGATTGAAAACAAAAGTTGAATTAACTTCCATACTAAACATGCCTAGTATATGACCTCACCCATCAGCTGACCAAAACTGGGTCAAGTCAAGAACCTTGACCTACATACGTTATGTACAAGTTACATCTGTGAATACATTAAACTTCTGTAAAATTCTGTCTTGAAACACCAAAAACATAATAAAATAAAATATTTAAAATTAACAAAATATTATTATAAATAACAATTAAATTGACATTTAAATTATTCAAATAAACACTTTCTAACTTTACCTTATTTTCAAATTCTATCAAAATTCTGTCACTGGTTTTAATTAAAATTTTATTATTCTTATTATAAATCTCTTTCTTTATTATTCTCACTTTATCAAATTACTTTAGGTGACTTAATTATTGTAATAACTCGATTTGCCACTTGGCATGTATTCATATATAATATCTTTCTCACTCTGACTCTAATACCACTAACAACTATAACTCATATGACACCCATCTCTATCACAACATCTATCAAACAGTCTCTAAACCCAACTTATCATTAAACTCAAATCGCCACATTCTCTCAATATATAAAAAAATACTCTCTAACCCTTTGTACCTAGGATAAGTGTTCCCCCCCCCCCCCGAAAAGCTCATCCCATTATGTTGGTTCCTGGATTCTACCTAAGGTAACGCTTTCCGGCGCCAAACGGTCCCATCCCGTCCCAACCCTTTTGTTGCGGGCTCCCACATTACACTACCCCCTTTTACAAAATTGCCATCCCCAAATCTCAATCTTATTACCTCACTTCAACTACAACAAAATAACATCATCAATTATAAACATCAATATATCACTCAATACTCTCCATATTTCCCCATAACTACTGTGTCAACATCAATATTTCTCAAATTCTATAACATACATTAACTCACACCAACATTACATTAACTCAAAACAATATTTTTCTCTCTACTACCATTTTAACTTTGACTTGGACTGATCTATAGGTCCCACAAAATATTTATCACCCAACATCTTTTATTATTTCTCACAAATCATTTAAACATCGCAACTTTATTAACTTACTTTTCTCATGATTGAAAACAATGTTTTTAACACATTACAACATTATATTTAACGTTAATTACCTGGAATATTAATAAACAATTTAACAGTGACATTTTATTACTGATCAGCTGACATTCCTAACAAAGTGAAAGCACATTTCAAAAATTGTGCAGATTACATTAAATACATATGATTATCAATTCTTACTTCTAACATCCTTGTTTCCCCTTTTTCTGACTCTAGTAATTTATGTTAACCGCCTGCCAGTCGGTTTAGTTATTTGCTTAGTTTCAAAAATACACACATTATATAAAACACATATTTCAATTCTTACTTCTAACACAAGAAAATAATACATTGAACACAATAAAATACAGAATGAACACAGTATACTGAATGTATGAAACCCTATTTATCAAAACAGAATACAAGCGTTTTTATTAGAGCAACATTGATTTAGCATTTTTAATTTACAAATTTTAAGCACGTTGCTCATCTGAGCAACCCCCTGGTCCACACACATTATTGTAATTTATGTAAGACTGTAGCGCCTTTTTGCTTCCACAAAGACTGCATATTTTGAGGAATTAGACATCTCCGTGTCTTTGCTTCGGCATTTACATTTTAACGTTTGTGGATATCAACATATCCTTGGTATATATTGAAACGCCCTTAAAACGGGTCTACCACCTGGCTATGCTGTCCCCACGCGGACAGAGTGGCAGCCGCTGTTCCATAGTTCCTGGATTTCCCCTAGTGTCACCCCCCATTTAATTTCTATTATAAACCAATTTCAAGTCAGCTATGGTCAAGGGACTTGATATGGCCATAGCTGGCCGCTAGACAAAGCCACGATTAGTGCTGGTAAGGCAGTAATCGCCCGAAAAGTCGGGGAAATCTGACTTTCATTTCAATGCCTGTTCTACATTATCATTGTTATGTGCGACACGAGCGTCTATCAGGGTACAAATTAAATTTGTACGAAAAAGGTGTACCGCACATTTTCGCCATGTTGGCCTCCGATGGAGGTAACACTCTCTGTTACCCCCAACCCATTTCCCTATCTACTAGGGCACAGGCCACACTAGCAATAGCACCTTACTAACTAAATAATTAAATTAAATATCCAACATTATAATATGAAACCTTCCTCCATCATTAATCATTTAACTCATTCATGACTTTCTACACTTAGGTCACTTAAAATTTTCAAATTCATTATTAGTAATTATTATATATCATCTTTCAGTTATTATTAAAACTTTTTAATTATTTTTTAATTTTTAATTATCATTTTTCTTTCACACAATTATTTCAAATCATCTCATTATTGAATTAAAATCCTTTCATTTGCGTTACACCTGTAAACATTTTTATTATACTTGATTCGTACTATAAAATTTCTATACTTACAGTCCATTTAAACTGACATACACAAAATATATACCATACACCAATACTTTCACCTCACCTCTGAAACATTTAACACAAATGTTAGTTTAAATCAAACAATTTATCCTTTAATTACCAAATTCACAAATCTCTTAAAAATAATTTAAATTCCTTAGAAAAGTTAATTATGCAACATTTAAATCAATCAAAATATTTAACACATCTCAAATTATTTTAATTAAATTAATTATTGGTAATACAAATTTATTGCTACCAGAACAGTTGCAATTTGTTAATTACTGTCTTCAAAATTAATTCGGTTATTTATTTAAATTGCAAACATTAATATTATTATTACAACAATCATCTACACACTTGTTTACTTGACATTCTACAATACACACAAATAAATTTACTACATTTTTATTTACAAACTTTTGTTATTAACTGTTCCATTTTTTCACACGTCATTGTCCAAATCTGCGAGGTCAAAAACCATAAAACAAAATATTTATAACTGTCCATTCATTGTTTATAGTTTAGCCTCCATCGTCAAAGATTAGTCTTTGTTTTATATAGCACTTTTCAATTTTATTAACCCACATATTATTGTCTTGTGTGTCATAACCAAACAATTTCAATTTATCCGTTATACCATAATAATCATTCACCAAGTCTACGTTAAGTATTTTTGTTAAGTCTCCATCAGTAAATATATTCATTATCGGGTTAGTTACTTTTTTCTTATCAATTAAATCATTATTATTTAAATATACTTCTAACCTTACTTTCCATTTATCATAATCTCCATTTAAATTATACAATTCTGTTTCTCTCTCAACATACAATTCTCTACTTAAATCTCTCTCGTCATAATACCATATCACACTCTCAAAATTACTCCAGACAGAGGGTACAAAATTATACAACAAATATAAACAACTCCAATCTTCTACTAACACGGGACTCTTGCCCTTCTTAAACAATACTTGTGAACACTCTGGTTCAGAAAAAATAAAGGAAAAATTTACCCTCTGCCCACTATACTATTTTTCTGCTCTCTCTGTAACTCATAAGCATACATTAACATTTCATAATCACATTCTACAAACTCATCAGTACTCTCAGATACTACATTTTCAATTACATCACTATTCTCAATCCTATTTTCATTATTTTCAACATCATCGTCATCATTTGTTAACTCTTTATCTAATACAACATTGCCATTACAACTTTCATTTGTATTACTCTTACTCTGTTCTACTTTATTCAAACTATTTTTTATTTCATTGGTATTTTCTAAACATTTATTCTTGTCTTGTATATCATTTATTAACTCATCAAATTTTACACTAATACTCTGCTGCAACTGAATATTCTGGTCTTTAATTTCTTTAAAATTAATCTCGTTTTGAATATTCTGCTGTTCGCATTTTATTTTCTGTTCATCTAATTTATTGTTAAAATCACTTTTCATCTCATTTAAAATTATTTCGTTACTATCAAAGCGTTTATTTAATTCTTTAAATTGGTTATTCTGCATGTCAAATTTGTTGTCCATTTTTCGTAAAAAACTCATTATATCTATTTCATTGGATTGTTTATTTTTATTGGTTGAAACGGGGGTCAACTGAATCCCAGAATCAACATTTGTTTCGCTTAATTGCGTTTGAGCAATAATTGGGGTAGAATGAATGATGACATTGCCGCCAACAGCTGTTTCTGTAACAGCGCTCGGCTCAACTGTCAGCATACCACTTTCATTCAGCGACTGCGACTCAAGGTCACTTTCACTCATTTCTATGTTAGTTATATTACTTTTAGTATTCTCAGACATTTTTACTTGATTTATTTTTACTTACGTAATAACCACCAATGATTAATCTCTTTTCAAAACTTATATTACAACATACATAAAATCAACCTTATACCATAATTACGCAAGTTCACATCAATACAATTTTACTTTCGCAACCGTACTTCATTCAATGTACTGTCAAAATGTAGGCTGGCGTAATACAACGTTTTTGTTATATTACATCCCGCTGTCACGGCACCAAATGTAACCCTCGGTTACTTTTTTATTTATTAATGAAACTGTAAACTCCCACTTACCTTTAACTTTAGATCTGGCCGGATCTCCAAGTGGGGACGAACCCCGTTCGTACGGCGAACTTGACAGCACATCAAATGAAATAAGGTTTTTGAATGAATATAATTAACAAAATTTATCATTTGAAAGATACTGGTTTTTATTTTTTAAACATCTTAGACATGTATAAAATCAGAAAAAAAATTGCTACTCTCTCCACTGGTTTTTTAAATTTTGAATTACAGTCTTAGAAATATAATAATGAATACAAAAACATAATAATTACCTTACCTTCTATATAGCACACACAAACATAAACAGCCCAGCTTTGCTCACACACGCATTCACGCCATTAAAAACCCATTTTATTTTTATTACCCCACAGCCCTTAAACCTTTGTTGGAATACTACCCACCGGCAACGTGGTTTTCGTGCGCACTCATTATTACTCTTTTAAATTTATTTTTTGTGTCCAAAAATTAGATAGATATGTTCCCCACTGTTTGATCGACCGCGGTCACATAGTTTTAACTGTTATTTCACTTTTTTCTGGCACAATATGAAATTTTGTAAAGAGCCTACTTGGCTCGGTACCTGCAGGTACGATAGCTAGGCCAAACTGGGCCGAACAGCAAGGCGTTCGCCGCTAACTCGATTTCGTCGTTGTTCTGGAAGTCAAAGCCTCATGGTTGTTCGTCGTCCCTTCTTCCTATTTAATCCATGTAAAAGTTTGCCAGTGTATGATAGCATATATTTGTGTGGCACTGGCTGACGACACGAAATGGGCGTGACTTAATTTGCATATCCGTCGCCTCAGTCGATGAAAGTGGATTAAAATCGTTTCTGGGCCATCTTAGTTTTGGACGGTAGCGTCACCTCGCGCGCCTGGATGTATAATGCGTATGGGCGCGCTGTCACACTCAAACAAAGTTCTTGGAAATGAGGCTTGGTAAATTCTACCGATTGCACAACGTGATACTACTGCGTTGCCTTTGTTACAAACTGCTCTTACAACACGTGGTCTGTCTTTGTTGGAATAAAATTTACACAATACATTTATAAAACCCAAAAAATGCAATAAATAAAAATACCCATAAATTTGGCACGTTACAATACCCCCTCAATGAGAGATCTTCTGTAAAAACAGAAGAAATCTCATTGATAAAACCCCTAAGAGGACCGGTGAGGAACTGGTGCCAACAACCCCCTTTTGTTCTTACACTGCATGGGTACACGACCCCCCTGGCTCGGCGACTATGGACGCATCTGAACGAGATCACTGGACTTCTCTGTGCGAGATCCCAACACCGAAAAATCGAACAGACACGCAACACAGCGCACCTCACCTTCTATCATGCTACCCCAAAAATCCTCAATCCCTAGCTTGGACCATGCCAGATCCTCAACCGATATGTTTCCCCTTATATGCAAGCTGGGCTGCCTTTAGCAGATACTGGGCTCACACACACACACCCATTCTACATATTGTAAGGTTAACATATTCTTCAAAAATTTATTATCTCATTTAAGTTAAAAAACCAAAATTCAAACTAAAATATTTTATCAAAAAATTCTCTTCCTTAGTTTTTTGTTATCAAAAAAAATTAAATCAATTGAACATTTCTTAAAATAAGTAACATCCTTAAACTAACATGTGATTACACCTAGAGTCTAACAATACAATTCAATAATAATAAACACGGTTAGTACACAAACAATACAATAATCAAAGTTTAAGAATATCAATTACATGGCAGGCGCAAAATCAAGAAATTCTTTTTTTTTTTTCAAAAAAAATTTCCAAAGAAAAATTTTAAATTCAAAACATTTAAATTTATTAAAATATTTTCTTTTCATATTGAAATCATTTAAAGTTTGTTCAAATCGATTGAAAACAAAAGTTGAATTAACTTCCATACTAAACATGCCTAGTATATGACCTCACCCATCAGCTGACCAAAACTGGGTCAAGTCAAGAACCTTGACCTACATACGTTATGTACAAGTTACATCTTTGAATACATTAAACTTCTGTAAAATTCTGTCTTGAAACACCAAAAACATAATAAAATAAAATATTTAAAATTAACAAAATATTATTATAAATAACAATTAAATTGACATTTAAATTATTCAAATAAACACTTTCTAACTTTACCTTATTTTCAAATTCTATCAAAATTCTGTCACTGGTTTTAATTAAAATTTTATTATTCTTATTATAAATCTCTTTCTTTATTATTCTCACTTTATCAAATTACTTTAGGTGACTTAATTATTGTAATAACTCGATTTGCCACTTGGCATGTATTCATATATAATATCTTTCTCACTCTGACTCTAATACCACTAACAACTATAACTCATATGACACCCATCTCTATCACAACATCTATCAAACACTCTCTAAACCCAACTTATCATTAAACTCAAATCGCCACATTCTCTCAATATATAAAAAAATACTCTCTAACCCTTTGTACCTAGGATAAGTGTTCCCCCCCCCCCGAAAAGCTCATCCCATTATGTTGGTTCCTGGATTCTACCTAAGGTAACGCTTTCCGGCGCCAAACGGTCCCATCCCGTCCCAACCCTTTTGTTGCGGACTCCCACATTACACTACCCCCTTTTACAAAATTGCCATCCCCAAATCTCAATCTTATTACCTCACTTCAACTACAACAAAATAACATCATCAATTATAAACATCAATATATCACTCAATACTCTCCATATTTCCCCATAACTACTGTGTCAACATCAATATTTCTCAAATTCTATAACATACATTAACTCACACCAACATTACATTAACTCAAAACAATATTTTTCTCTCTACTACCATTTTAACTTTGACTTGGACTGACCTATAGGTCCCACAAAATATTTATCACCCAACATCTTTTATTATTTCTCACAAATCATTTAAACATCGCAACTTTATTAACTTACTTTTCTCATGATTTAAAACAATGTTTTTAACACATTACAACATTATATTTAACGTTAATTACCTGGAATATTAATAAACAATTTAACAGTGACATTTTATTACTGATCAGCTGACATTCCTAACAATGTGAAAGCACATTTCAAAAATTGTGCAGATTACATTAAATACATATGATTATCAATTCTTACTTCTAACATCCTTGTTTCCCCTTTTTCTGACTCTAGTAATTTATGTTAACCGCCTGCCAGTCGGTTTAGTTATTTGCTTAGTTTCAAAAATACACACATTATATAAAACACATATTTCAATTCTTACTTCTAACACAAGAAAATAATACATTGAACACAATAAAATACAGAATGAACACAGTATACTGAATGTATGAAACCCTATTTATCAAAACAGAATACAAGCGTTTTTATTAGAGCAACATTGATTTAGCATTTTTAATTTACAAATTTTAAGCACGTTGCTCATCTGAGCAACCCCCTGGTCCACACACATTATTGTAATTTATGTAAGACTGTAGCGCCTTTTTGCTTCCACAAAGACTGCATATTTGGAGGAATTAGACATCTCCGTGTCTTTGCTTCGGCATTTACATTTTAACGTTTGTGGATATCAACATATCCTTGGTATATATTGAAACGCCCTTAAAACGGGTCTACCACCTGGCTATGCTGTCCCCACGCGGACAGAGTGGCAGCCGCTGTTCCATAGTTCCTGGATTTCCCCTAGTGTCACCCCCCATTTAATTTCTATTATAAACCAATTTCAAGTCAGCTATGGTCAAGGGACTTGATATGGCCATAGCTGGCCGCTAGACAAAGCCACGATTAGTGCTGGTAAGGCAGTAATCGCCCGAAAAGTCGGGGAAATCTGACTTTCATTTCAATGCCTGTTCTACATTATCATTGTTATGTGCGACGCGAGCGTCTATCAGGGTACAAATTAAATTTGTACGAAAAAGGTGTACCGCACATTTTCGCCATGTTGGCCTCCGATGGAGGTAACACTCTCTGTTACCCCCAACCCATTTCCCTATCTACTAGGGCACAGGCCACACTAGCAATAGCACCTTACTAACTAAATAATTAAATTAAATATCCAACATTATAATATGAAACCTTCCTCCATCATTAATCATTTAACTCATTCATGACTTTCTACACTTAGGTCACTTAAAATTTTCAAATTCATTATTAGTAATTATTATATATCATCTTTCAGTTATTATTAAAACTTTTTAATTATTTTTTAATTTTTAATTATCATTTTTCTTTCACACAATTATTTCAAATCATCTCATTATTGAATTAAAATCCTTTCATTTGCGTTACACCTGTAAACATTTTTATTATACTTGATTCGTACTATAAAATTTCTATACTTACAGTCCATTTAAACTGACATACACAAAATATATACCATACACCAATACTTTCACCTCACCTCTGAAACATTTAACACAAATGTTAGTTTAAATCAAACAATTTATCCTTTAATTACCAAATTCACAAATCTCTTAAAAATAATTTAAATTCCTTAGAAAAGTTAATTATGCAACATTTAAATCAATCAAAATATTTAACACATCTCAAATTATTTTAATTAAATTAATTATTGGTAATACAAATTTATTGCTACCAGAACAGTTGCAATTTGTTAATTACTGTCTTCAAAATTAATTCGGTTATTTATTTAAATTGCAAACATTAATATTATTATTACAACAATCATCTACACACTTGTTTACTTGACATTCTACAATACACACAAATAAATTTACTACATTTTTATTTACAAACTTTTGTTATTAACTGTTCCATTTTTTCACACTTCATTGTCCAAATCTGCGAGGTCAAAAACCATAAAACAAAATATTTATAACTGTCCATTCATTGTTTATAGTTTAGCCTCCATCGTCAAAGATTAGTCTTTGTTTTATATAGCACTTTTCAATTTTATTAACCCACATATTATTGTCTTGTGTGTCATAACCAAACAATTTCAATTTATCCGTTATGCCATAATAATCATTCACCAAGTCTACGTTGAGTATTTTTGTTAAGTCTCCATCAGTAAATATATTCATTATCGGGTTAGTTACTTTTTTCTTATCAATTAAATCATTATTATTTAAATATACTTCTAACCTTACTTTCCATTTATCATAATCTCCATTTAAATTATACAATTCTGTTTCTCTCTCAACATACAATTCTCTACTTAAATCTCTCTCGTCATAATACCATATCACACTCTCAAAATTACTCCAGACAGAGGGTACAAAATTATACAACAAATATAAACAACTCCAATCTTCTACTAACACGGGACTCTTGCCCTTCTTAAACAATACTTGTGAACACTCTGGTTCAGAAAAAATAAAGGAAAAATTTACCCTCTGCCCACTATACTATTTTTCTGCTCTCTCTGTAACTCATAAGCATACATTAACATTTCATAATCACATTCTACAAACTCATCAGTACTCTCAGATACTACATTTTCAATTACATCACTATTCTCAATCCTATTTTCATTATTTTCAACATCATCGTCATCATTTGTTAACTCTTTATCTAATACAACATTGCCATTACAACTTTCATTTGTATTACTCTTACTCTGTTCTACTTTATTCAAACTATTTTTTATTTCATTGGTATTTTCTAAACATTTATTCTTGTCTTGTATATCATTTATTAACTCATCAAATTTTACACTAATACTCTGCTGCAACTGAATATTCTGGTCTT